>JBBPBP010000877.1:232633-257247 GCA_037974735.1 Cicer chorassanicum | reverse complement strand
GGCCGAAATCGGTATTTTCGGGTCAGACGATGGCTAGGGTTTGAAATCCGACACGGAACCCGAGACACAGTCATAAATTTAAGAGAAGAATGCTACAATGATTTCGCGGTCGTCGATTTCATCTGGACTTTTCGGGCGATTTTCGTACCACCCGACAAAAATAGGCCGAAATCGGTATTTTCTGGCCAGACGATTGCTAGGGTTTGAAATCCGACACGGAACCCGAGACACAGTCATAAATTTAGGAGAAGAATGCTACAAGGATCTCACGGTCGTCGATATCATCTGCAATTTTCGGGCGATTTTCGTACCACCCGACAAAAATGGGCCGAAGTCGGTATTTTCGCGCCAGACAATGGCTAGGATTTGAAATCCGACACGGAACCTGAGACACAGTCATAAATTGAGGAGAAGAATGCTATAAGGATCTCGCGGTCGTCGATTTCATCTGCACTTTTCGGGCGATTTTCGTATCACCCGAAAAAAATGGGCCGAAATGGGTATTTTCGGGCCAGTAGATTGCTAGGGTTTGAAATCCGCACGAAACCCGACACACAGTCATAAATTTAGGATAAGAATGCTACAAGGATCTCGCGGTCGTCGATTTTATCTGCACTTTTCGGGCGATTTTCGTACCACCCGACAAAAATGGGCCGAAATCGGTATTTTCGGGCGAGACGATGGCTAGGGTTTGAAATCCGACACGGAACCCGAGACACAGTCTTAAATTTAGGAGAAGAATGCTACAAGGATCTCGCGGTCGGTGATTTCATATGGACTTTTTGGGCGATTTTCGTACCACTCTACAAAAATGGGCCGAAATCGGTATTTTCGGGCCAGACAATGGCTAGGGTGTGAAATCCGACACGGAACCCGAGACACAGTCATAAATTTAGGAGAAGAATGCTACAAGGATTTCGCGGTCGTCGATTTCATCAGGACTTTTCGGGCGATTTTCGTACCACCCGACAAAAATGGGCCGAAATCGGTATTTTCAGGCCAAACGATTGCTAGGGTGTGAAATCCGACACGGAACCCGAGATACAGTCATAAATTTAGGAGAAGAATGCTACAAGGATCTCGTGGTCGTCGATTTCATCTGCACTTTTCGGGCGATTTTCTTACCACCCGACAAAAATGGGCCGAAGTCGGTATTTTTGGGCGAGACGATGGCTAGGGTTTGAAATCCGACACGGAACCCGAGACACAGTCATAAATTTAGGAGAAGAATGCTACAAGGATCTCGCGGTTGGTTATTTCATATGGACTTTTTGGGCGATTTTCGTACCACTCTACAAAAATGGGCCGAAATCGATATTTTCGGGCCAGACAATGGCTAGGGTTTGAAATCCGACACGGAACCCGAGACACAGTCATAAATTTAGGAGAAGAATGCTACAAGGATTTCGCGGTCGTCGATATCATCTGCACTTTTCGGGCGATTTTCGTACCACCCGACAAAAATGGGCCGAAGTCGGTATTTTCGCGCCAGACGATTGCTAGGATTTGAAATCCGACACGGAACCTGAGACACAGTCATAAATTGAGGAGAAGAATGCTATAAGGATCTCGTGGTCGTCGATATCATCTGCTCTTTTCGGGCGATTTTCGTATCACCCGAAAAAAATGGGCCGAAATGGGTATTTTCGGGCTAGTAGATTGCTAGGGTTTGAAATCCGCACGAAACCCGAGACAAAGTCATAAATTTAGGATAAGAATGCTACAAGGATCTCGCGGTCGTCGATTTTATCTGCATTTTTCGGGCGATTTTCGTACCACCCGACAAAAATGGGCCGAAATAGTTATTTTCGGGCCAGACGATGGCTAGGGTTTGAAATCTGACACGGAACCCGAGACACAGTCATAAATTTCGGAGAAGAATACTACAAGGATCTCGCGGTCGTCGATTTCATCTGCACTTTTCGGGCGATTTTCGTACTACCCGACAAAAAATGGGCCGAAATCGGTATTTTCGGGCCAGACGATGGCTAGGGTTTGAAATCCAACACGGAACCCGAGACGCAGTCATAAATTTAAGAGAAGAATACTACAAGGATCTCGCGGTCGTCAATTTCATCTGCACTTTTCGGGCGATTTTCGTACCACCCGACAAAAATGGGTCGAAATGGGTATTTTTGGGCCAAACGATGGCAATGGTTTGAAATCTGACACGGAACCTGAGCCATTGTCATAAATTTAGGAGTAGAATGCTACAAGGATCTCGCGGTTGTCGATTTCATATGCACTTTTCGGGCGATTTTCGTACAACCCGACAAAAATGGGCCGAAATCGGTATTTTCGGGTCAGACGATGGCTAGGGTTTGAAATCCGACACGGAACCTGAGACACAGTCATAAATTGAGGAGAAGAATGCTATAAGGATCTCGCGGTCGTCGATTTCATCTGCACTTTTCGGGCGATTTTCGTATCACCCGAAAAAAATGGGCCGAAATGGGTATTTTCGGGCTAGTAGATTGCTAGGGTTTGAAATCCGCACGAAACCCGAGACAAAGTCATAAATTTAGGATAAGAATGCTACAAGGATCTCGCGGTCGTCGATTTTATCTGCATTTTTCGGGCGATTTTCGTACCACCCGACAAAAATGGGCCGAAATCGTTATTTTCGGGCCAGACGATGGCTAGGGTTTGAAATCTGACACGGAACCCGAGACACAGTCATAAATTTCGGAGAAGAATACTACAAGGATCTCGCGGTCGTCGATTTCATCTGCACTTTTCGGGCGATTTTCGTACTACCCGACAAAAAATGGGCCGAAATCGGTATTTTCGGGCCAGACGATGGCTAGGGTTTGAAATCCAACACGGAACCCGAGACGCAGTCATAAATTTAAGAGAAGAATACTACAAGGATCTCGCGGTCGTCGATTTCATCTGCACTTTTCGGGCGATTTTCGTACCACCCGACAAAAATGGGTCGAAATGGGTATTTTTGGGCCAAACGATGGCAATGGTTTGAAATCTGACACGGAACCTGAGCCATTGTCATAAATTTAGGAGAAGAATGCTACAAGGATCTCGCGGTTGTCGATTTCATATGCACTTTTCGGGCGATTTTCGTACAACCCGACAAAAATGGGCCGAAATCGGTATTTTCGGGTCAGACGATGGCTAGGGTTTGAAATCCGACACGGAACCCGAGACACAGTCATAAATTTAAGAGAAGAATGCTACAATGATTTCGCGGTCGTCGATTTCATCTGGACTTTTCGGGCGATTTTCGTACCACCCGACAAAAATAGGCCGAAATCGGTATTTTCTGGCCAGACGATTGCTAGGGTTTGAAATCCGACACGGAACCCGAGACACAGTCATAAATTTAGGAGAAGAATGCTACAAGGATCTCACGGTCGTCGATATCATCTGCAATTTTCGGGCGATTTTCGTACCACCCGACAAAAATGGGCCGAAGTCGGTATTTTCGCGCCAGACAATGGCTAGGATTTGAAATCCGACACGGAACCTGAGACACAGTCATAAATTGAGGAGAAGAATGCTATAAGGATCTCGCGGTCGTCGATTTCATCTGCACTTTTCGGGCGATTTTCGTATCACCCGAAAAAAATGGGCCGAAATGGGTATTTTCGGGCCAGTAGATTGCTAGGGTTTGAAATCCGCACGAAACCCGACACACAGTCATAAATTTAGGATAAGAATGCTACAAGGATCTCGCGGTCGTCGATTTTATCTGCACTTTTCGGGCGATTTTCGTACCACCCGACAAAAATGGGCCGAAATCGTTATTTTCGGGCCAGACGATGGCTAGGGTTTGAAATCTGACACGGAATCCGAGACACAGTCATAAATTTCGGAGAAGAATGCTACAAGGATCTCGCGGTCGTCGATTTCATCTGCACTTTTCGGGCGATTTTCGTACCACCCGACAAAAAATGGGCCGAAATCGGTATTTTTGGGCCAGACGATGGCTAGGGTTTGAAATCCAACACGGAACCCGAGACACAGTCATAAATTTAAGAGAAGAATACTACAAGGATCTCGCGGTCGTCGATTTCATCTGCACTTTTCGGGCGATTTTCGTACCACCCGACAAAAATGGGCCGAAATCGGTATTTTCGGGCGAGACGATGGCTAGGGTTTGAAATCCGACACGGAACCCGAGACACAGTCTTAAATTTAGGAGAAGAATGCTACAAGGATCTCGCGGTCGGTGATTTCATATGGACTTTTTGGGCGATTTTCGTACCACTCTACAAAAATGGGCCGAAATCGGTATTTTCGGGCCAGACAATGGCTAGGGTTTGAAACCCGACACGGAACCCGAGACACACTCATAAATTTAGGAGAAGAATGCTACAAGGATTTCGCGGTCGTCGATTTCATCTGGACTTTTCGGGCGATTTTCGTACCACCCGACAAAAATGGGCCGAAATCGGTATTTTCAGGCCAGACGATTGCTAGGGTTTGAAATCCGAAACGGAACCCGAGACACAATCATAAATTTAGGAGAAGAATGCTACAAGGATCTCGCGGTCGTCGATATCATCTGCACTTTTCGGGCGATTTTCGTACCACCCGACAAAAATGGGCCGAAGTCGGTATTTTCGCGCCAGACGATGGCTAGGATTTGAAATCCGACACGGAACCTGAGACACACTCATAAATTGAGGAGAAGAATGCTATAAGGATCTCGCGGTCGTCGATTTCATCTGCATTTTTCGGGCGAGACAATGGCTAGGGTGTGAAATCCGACACGGAACCCGAGACACAGTCATAAATTTAGGAGAAGAATGCTACAAGGATTTCGCGGTCGTCGATTTCATCAGGACTTTTCGGGCGATTTTCATACCACCCGACAAAAATGGGCCGAAATCGGTATTTTCAGGCCAGACGATTGCTAGGGTTTGAAATCCGGCACGGAACCCGAGACACAGTCATAAATTTAGGAGAAGAATGCTACAAGGATCTCGCGGTCGTCGATTTTATCTGCACTTTTCGGGCGATTTTTGTACCACCCGAAAAAAATGGGCCGAAATCGGTATTTTCGGGCCAGACGATGGCTAGGGTTTAAAATCCGACACGAAACCCGAGACACAGTCATAAATTTAGGAGAAGAATGCTACAAGGATCTCGCGGTCGGTGATTTCATATGGACTTTTCGGGCGATTTTTGTACCACTCTACAAAAATGGGCCGAAGTCGGTATTTTCGCGCCAGACGATGGCTAGGATTTGAAATCCGACACGGAACCCGAGACACAGTCATAAATTTAAGAGAAGAATACTGCAAGGATTTCGCGGTCGTCGATTTCATCTGCACTTTTCGGGCGATTTTCGTACCACCCGACAAAAATGGGCCGAAATCGGTATTTTCGGGCCAGACGCTGGCTAGAGTTTGAAATCTGACACGGAACCCGAGACACAGTCATAAATTTAAGAGAAGAATGCTACAAGTATCTCGCGGTCGGTGATTTCATCTGACTTTTCGGGCGATTTTCGTACCACCCGACAAAAATGGGCCGAAATCGGTATTTTCGGGCCAAACGATGGCTAGGGTTTGAAATCCGACACGGAACCCGAGACACAGTCATAAATTTAAGAGAAGAATGCTACAAGGATCTCGCGGTCGTCGATTTCATCTGCACTTTTCGGGCAATTTTCGTACCACCCAACAAAAATCGGCCGAAATCGGTATTTTCAGGCCAGACGATTGCTAGGGTTTGAAATCCGACACGGAACCCGAGACACAGTCATAAATTTAGGAGAAGAATGCTACAAGGATCTCGCGGTCGTCGATTTCATCTGCACTTTTCGGGCGATTTTCGTAACACCTGACAAAAATGGGCCGAAATCGGTATTTTCGGGCTTGACGATGGCTAGGGTTTAAAATCTGACACGGAACCCGAGACACAATCATAAATTTAAGAGAAGAATGCTACAAGGATCTCGCGGTCGTCGATTTCATCTGGACTTTTCGGGCGATTTTCGTACCACCCGACAAAAATGGACAGAAATCGGTATTTTTGGGCCAATCGATTGCTAGGGTTTGAAATCCGACACGGAACCTGAGATACAGTCATAAATTTAGGAGAAGAATGCTACAAGGATCTCGCGGTCGTCGATTTCATTTGCACTTTTCGGGCGATTTTCGTACCACCCGACAAAAATGGGCTGAAATCGGTATTTTCGGGCGAGACGATGGCTAGGGTTTGAAATCCGACACGGAACCCGAGACACAGTCATAAATTTAGGAGAAGAATGCTACAAGGATCTCGCGGTCGTCGATTTTATCTGCACTTTTCGGGCGATTTTCGTACCACCCGACAAAAATGGGCCGAAATCGGTATTTTCGGGCCAGACGATGGCTAGGGTTTAAAATCCGACACGGAACCCGAGACCCAGTCATAAATTTAAGAAAAGAATGTTACAAGAATCTCGCGGTCGTCGATTTCATCTGGACTTTTTGGGCGATTTTCGTACCACCCGCAAAAATGGGTCGAAATCAGTATTTTTGGGCGAGACAATGGCTAGGGTTTGAAATCTGACACGGAACCTAAGACACTGTCATAAATTTAGGAGAAGAATGCTACAAGGATCTCGCGGTCGTCGATTTCATCTGCACTTTTCGGGCGATTTTCGTACTACCCGACAAAAATGGGCCGAAATCGGTATTTTCGGGCCAGACGATGGCTAGGGTTTGAAATCTGACACGGAACCCGAGACACAGTCATAAATTTAGGAGAAGAATGCTACAAGGATATCGCGGTCAGTGATTTCATATGGACTTTTCGGGCGATTTTTGTACCACTCTACAAAAATGGGCCGAAATCGGTATTTTCGGGCAAGACGATGGCGAGGATTTGAAATCCGACACGGAACCCGAGACACAGTCTTAAATTTTGGAGAAGAATGCTACAAGGATCTCGCGGTCGTCGATTTCATCTGGACTTTTCGGGCGATTTTCGTACAACCCGACAAAAATGGGCCGAAATCGGTATTTTCAGGCCAGACGATTGCTAGGGTTTGAAATCCGACACGGAACCCGAGACACAGTCATAAATTTAGGAGAAGAATGCTACAAGGATCTCGCGGTCGTCGATTTCATCTGCACTTTTCGGGCGATTTTCGTACCACCCGACAAAAATGGGCCGAAATCGGTATTTTCGGGCTTGACGATGGCTAGGGTTTAAAATCTGACACGGAACCTCAGACACAGTCATAAATTTAAGAGAAGAATGCTACAAGGATCTTCCGGTCGGTGATTTCATCTGGAAGTTTCGGGCGATTTTCGTACCACCCGACAAAAATGGGCCGAAATCGATATTTTCGGGCCAGACGATGGCTAGGGTTTGAAATCCGACACGGAACCCGAGACACAGTCATAAATTTAGGAGAAGAATGCTACAAGGATCTCGCGGTCGTCGATTTCATCTAGACTTTTCGGGCGATTTTCGTACCACCCGACAAAAATGGGCCGAAATCGGTATTTTTCGGGCCAGACGATGGCAAGGGTTTGAAATACGACACGGAACCCGAGACATAGTCATAAATTTAGGAGAAGAATGCTACAAGGATCTCGCGGTCGTCGATTTCATCTGCACTTTTCGGGCGATTTTCGTACCACCCGACAAAAATGGGCCGAAATCGGTATTTTCGGGCCAAACGATGGCTAGGGTTTGAAATCCGACACGGAACCCGAGACACAGTCATAAATTTAAGAGAAGAATGCTACAAGGATCTCGCGGTCGTCGATTTCATCTGCACTTTTCGGGCAATTTTCGTACCACCCAACAAAAATCGGCCGAAATCGGTATTTTCGAGCCAGACGATGGCTAGCGTTTGAAATCCGCACGAAACCCGAGACATAGTCATAAATTTAGGAGAAGAATGCTACAAGAATCTCGCGGTCGTCGATTTCATCTGCACTTTTCGGGCGATTTTCGTACCACCCGACAAAAATGGGCCGAAATCGGTATTTTTGGGCCAATCGATTGCTAGGGTTTGAAATCCGACACGGAACCCGAGATACAGTCATAAATTTAGGAGAAGAATGGTACAAGGATCTCGCGGTCGTCGATTTCATCTGCACTTTTCGGGCGGTTTTCGTACCACCCGACAAAAATGGGCCGAAATCGGTATTTTCGAGCGAGACGATTGCTAGGGTTTGAAATCCAACACGGAACCAGGGACACATTCATAAATTTAGGAGAAGAATGCTACAAGAATCTCGCGGTCGTCGATTTCATCTGCACTTTTCGGGCGATTTTCGTACCACCAGAAAAAAATGGGTTGAAATCGGTATTTTCGGGCCAGACGATGGCTAGGGTTTGAAATCCGACACGGAACCCAAGACACAGTCATTAATTGAGGAGAAGAATGCTATAAGGATCTCGCAGTCGTCGATTTCATCTGCACTTTTCGGCGATTTTCGTACCACCCGATAAAAATGGGTCGAAATCGGTATTTTCGGGCCAGACGATAGCTAGGGTTTGAAATCTGACACGGAACTTGAGACAAAGCCATAAATTTAGGAGAAGAATGCTACATGGATCTCGCAGTCGTCGATTTCATCTGCACTTTTCGGGCGATTTTCGTACTACCCGACAAAAATGGGCCGAAATCGGTTTTTTCGGGCCAGACGATGGCTAGGGTTTGAAATCTGACACGGAACCCGAGACACAATCATAAATTTAGGAGAAGAATGCTACAAGGATCTCGCGGTCGGTGATTTCATCTGCACTTTTCGGGCGATTTTCGTACCACCAGAAAAAAATGGGCCGAAATCGGTATTTTCGGGCAAGACGATGGCTAGGGTTTGAAATCCGACACGTAACCCGAGACACAGTCTTAAATTTTGGAGAAGAATGCTACAAGGATCTCGCGGTCGTCGATTTCATCTGGACTTTTCGGGCGATTTTCGTACCACCCGACAAAAATGGGCCGAAATCGGTATTTTCGGGCCAAACGATGGCTAGGGTTTGAAATCCGACACGGAACCCGAGACACAGTCATAAATTTAAGAGAAGAATGCTACAAGGATCTCGCGGTCGTCGATTTCATCTGCACTTTTCAGGCAATTTTCGTACCACCCAACAAAAATCGGCCGAAATCGGTATTTTCGAGCCAGACGATGGCTAGGGTTTGAAATCCGCACGAAACCCGAGACATAGTCATAAATTTAGGAGAAGAATGCTACAAGAATCTCGCGGTCGTCGATTTCATCTGCACTTTTCGGGCGATTTTCGTACCACCCGACAAAAATGGGCCGAAATCGGTATTTTTGGGCCAATCGATTGCTAGGGTTTGAAATCCGACACGGAACCCGAGATACAGTCATAAATTTAGGAGAAGAATGGTACAAGGATCTCGCGGTCGTCGATTTCATCTGCACTTTTCGGGCGGTTTTCGTACCACCCGACAAAAATGGGCCGAAATCGGTATTTTCGAGCGAGACGATGGCTAGGGTTTGAAATCCAACACGGAACCCGAGACACATTCATAAATTTAGGAGAAGAATGCTACAAGAATCTCGCAGTCGTCGATTTCATCTGCACTTTTCGGGCGATTTTCGTACCACCAGAAAAAAATGGGTCGAAATCGGTATTTTCGGGCCAGACGATGGCTAGGGTTTGAAATCCGACACGGAACCCAAGACACAGTCATTAATTGAGGAGAAGAATGCTATAAGGATCTCGCAGTCGTCGATTTCATCTGCACTTTTCGGCGATTTTCGTACAACCCGATAAAAATGGGTCGAAATCGGTATTTTCGGGCCAGACGATAGCTAGGGTTTGAAATCTGACACGGAACCTGAGACAAAGCCATAAATTTAGGAGAAAAATGCTACATGGATCTCGCGGTCGTCGATTTCATCTGCACTTTTCGGGCGATTTTCGTACTACCCGACAAAAATGGGCCGAAATCGGTATTTTCGGGCCAGACGATGGCTAGGGTTTGAAATCTGACACGGAACCCGAGACACAGTCATAAATTTAGGAGAAGAATGGTACAAGGATCTCGCGGTCGTCGATTTCATCTGCACTTTTCGGGCGGTTTTCGTACCACCCGACAAAAATGGGCCGAAATCGGTATTTTCGAGCGAGACGATGGCTAGGGTTTGAAATCCAACACGGAACCCGAGACACATTCATAAATTTAGGAGAAGAATGCTACAAGAATCTCGCGGTCGTCGATTTCATCTGCACTTTTCGGGCGATTTTCGTACCACCAGAAAAAAATGGGTCGAAATCGGTATTTTCGGGCCAGACGATGGCTAGGGTTTGAAATCCGACACGGAACCCAAGACACAGTCATTAATTGAGGAGAAGAATGCTATAAGGATCTCGCAGTCGTCGATTTCATCTGCACTTTTCGGCGATTTTCGTACCACCCGATAAAAATGGGTCGAAATCGGTATTTTCGGGCCAGACGATAGCTAGGGTTTGAAATCTGACACGGAACTTGAGACAAAGCCATAAATTTAGGAGAAGAATGCTACATGGATCTCGCAGTCGTCGATTTCATCTGCACTTTTCGGGCGATTTTCGTACTACCCGACAAAAATGGGCCGAAATCGGTTTTTTCGGGCCAGACGATGGCTAGGGTTTGAAATCTGACACGGAACCCGAGACACAATCATAAATTTAGGAGAAGAATGCTACAAGGATCTCGCGGTCGGTGATTTCATCTGCACTTTTCGGGCGATTTTCGTACCACCAGAAAAAAATGGGCCGAAATCGGTATTTTCGGGCAAGACGATGGCTAGGGTTTGAAATCCGACACGGAACCCGAGACACAGTCTTAAATTTTGGAGAAGAATGCTACAAGGATCTCGCGGTCGTCGATTTCATCTGCACTTTTCGGGCAATTTTCGTACCACCCAACAAAAATCGGCCGAAATCGGTATTTTCGAGCCAGACGATGGCTAGGGTTTGAAATCCGCACGAAACCCGAGACATAGTCATAAATTTAGGAGAAGAATGCTACAAGAATCTCGCGGTCGTCGATTTCATCTGCACTTTTCGGGCGATTTTCGTACCACCCGACAAAAATGGGCCGAAATCGGTATTTTTGGGCCAATCGATTGCTAGGGTTTGAAATCCGACACGGAACCCGAGATACAGTCATAAATTTAGGAGAAGAATGGTACAAGGATCTCGCGGTCGTCGATTTCATCTGCACTTTTCGGGCGGTTTTCGTACCACCCGACAAAAATGGGCCGAAATCGGTATTTTCGAGCGAGACGATTGCTAGGGTTTGAAATCCAACACGGAACCAGGGACACATTCATAAATTTAGGAGAAGAATGCTACAAGAATCTCGCGGTCGTCGATTTCATCTGCACTTTTCGGGCGATTTTCGTACCACCAGAAAAAAATGGGTTGAAATCGGTATTTTCGGGCCAGACGATGGCTAGGGTTTGAAATCCGACACGGAACCCAAGACACAGTCATTAATTGAGGAGAAGAATGCTATAAGGATCTCGCAGTCGTCGATTTCATCTGCACTTTTCGGCGATTTTCGTACCACCCGATAAAAATGGGTCGAAATCGGTATTTTCGGGCCAGACGATAGCTAGGGTTTGAAATCTGACACGGAACCTGAGATAAAGCCATAAATTTAGGAGAAGAATGCTACATGGATCTCGCGGTCGTCGAATTCATCTGCACTTTTCGGGCGATTTTCGTACTACCCGACAAAAATGGGCCGAAATCGGTATTTTCGGGCCAGACGATGGCTAGGGTTTGAAATCTGACACGGAACCCGAGACACAGTCATAAATTTAGGAGAAGAATGCTACAAGGATCTCGCGGTCGGTGATTTCATATGGACTTTTCGGGCGATTTTTGTACCACTCTACAAAAATGGGCCGAAATCGGTATTTTCGGGCAAGACGATGGCTAGGATTTGAAATCCGACACGGAACCCGAGACACAGTCTTAAATTTTGGAGAAGAATGCTACAAGGATCTCGCGGTCGTCGATTTCATCTGGACTTTTTGGGCGATTTTCGTACAACCCGACAAAAATGGGCCGAAATCGGTATTTTCAGGCCAGACGATTGCTAGGGTTTGAAATCCGACACGGAACCCGAGACACAGTCATAAATTTAGGAGAAGAATGCTACAAGGATCTCGCGGTCGTCGATTTCATCTGCACTTTTCGGGCGATTTTCGTAACACCTGACAAAAATGGGCCGAAATCGGTATTTTCGGGCTTGACGATGGCTAGGGTTTAAAATCTGACACGGAACCCGAGACACAATCATAAATTTAAGAGAAGAATGCTACAAGGATCTCGCGGTCGTCGATTTCATCTGGACTTTTCGGGCGATTTTCGTACCACCCGACAAAAATGGACAGAAATCGGTATTTTTGGGCCAATCGATTGCTAGGGTTTGAAATCCGACACGGAACCTGAGATACAGTCATAAATTTAGGAGAAGAATGCTACAAGGATCTCGCGGTCGTCGATTTCATTTGCACTTTTCGGGCGATTTTCGTACCACCCGACAAAAATGGGCTGAAATCGGTATTTTCGGGCGAGACGATGGCTAGGGTTTGAAATCCGACACGGAACCCGAGACACAGTCATAAATTTAGGAGAAGAATGCTACAAGGATCTCGCGGTCGTCGATTTTATCTGCACTTTTCGGGCGATTTTCGTACCACCCGACAAAAATGGGCCGAAATCGGTATTTTCGGGCCAGACGATGGCTAGGGTTTAAAATCCGACACGGAACCCGAGACCCAGTCATAAATTTAAGAAAAGAATGTTACAAGAATCTCGCGGTCGTCGATTTCATCTGGACTTTTCGGGCGATTTTCGTACCACCCGCAAAAATGGGTCGAAATCAGTATTTTTGGGCGAGACAATGGCTAGGGTTTGAAATCTGACACGGAACCTAAGACACTGTCATAAATTTAGGAGAAGAATGCTACAAGGATCTCGCGGTTGTCGATTTCATCTGCACTTTTCGGGCGATTTTCGTACCACCCGACAAAAATGGGCCGAAATCGGTATTTTCGGGCCAGACGCAGGCTAGAGTTTGAAATCCGACACGGAACCCGAGACACAGTCATAAATTTAAGAGAAGAATGCTACAAGTATCTCGCGGTCGGTGATTTCATCTGACTTTTCGGGCGATTTTCGTACCACCCGACAAAAATGGGCCGAAATCGGTATTTTCGGGCCAAACGATGGCTAGGGTTTGAAATCTGACACGGAACCTAAGACACTGTCATAAATTTAGGAGAAGAATGCTACAAGGATCTTGCGGTTGTCGATTTCATCTGCACTTTTCGGGCGATTTTCGTACCACCCGACAAAAATGGGTCGAAATCGGTATTTTCGGGCCAGACGCTGGCTAGAGTTTGAAATCCGACACGGAACCCGAGACACAGTCATAAATTTAAGAGAAGAATGCTACAAGTATCTCGCGGTCGGTGATTTCATCTGACTTTTCGAGCGATTTTCGTACCACCCGACAAAAATGGGCCGAAATCGGTATTTTCGGGCCAAACGATGGCTAGGGATTGAAATCCGACACGGAACCCGAGACACAGTCATAAATTTAAGAGAAGAATGCTACAAGGATCTCGCGGTTGTCGATTTCATCTGCACTTTTCGGGCAATTTTCGTACCACCCAACAAAAATCGGCCGAAATCGGTATTTTCGAGCCAGACGATGGCTAGGGTTTGAAATCTGCACGAAACCCGAGACATAGTCATAAATTTAGGAGAAGAATGCTACAAGAATCTCGCGGTCGTCGATTTCATCTGCACTTTTCGGGCGATTTTCGTACCACCAGAAAAAAATGGGCCGAAATCGGTATTTTTGGGCCAGACGATAGCTAGGGTTTGAAATCCGCACGAAACCCGAGACACAGTCATAAATTTAGGAGAAGAATGCTACAAGAATCTCGCGGTCGTCGATTTCATCTGCACTTTTCGGGCGATTTTCGTACCACCAGAAAAAAAATGGGTCGAAATCGGTATTTTCGGGCCAAACGATGGCTAGGGTTTGAAATCCGACACGGAACCCGAGACACAGTCATTAATTGAGGAGAAGAATGCTATTAGGATCTCGCAGTCGTCGATTTCATCTGCACTTTTCAGCGATTTTCGTACCACCCGAAAAAAATGGGTTGAAATCGGTATTTTCGGGCCAGACGATAGCTAGGGTTTGAAATCTGACACGGAACCTGAGACACAATCATAAATTTAGGAGAAGAATGCTACAAGGATCTCGCAGTCGTCGATTTCATCTGAACTTTTCGGGCGATTTTCGTACCACCCGACAAAAATGGGCCGAAATCGGTATTTTCAGGCCAGACGATTGCTAGGGTTTGAAATCCGACACGGAACCCGAGACACAGTCATAAATTTAGGAGAAGAATGCTACAAGGATCTCGCGGTCGTCGATTTCATCTGCACTTTTCGGGCGATTTTCGTAACACCTGACAAAAATGGGCCGAAATCGGTATTTTCGGGCTTGACGATGGCTAGGGTTTAAAATCTGACACGGAACCCGAGACACAATCATAAATTTAAGAGAAGAATGCTACAAGGATCTCGCGGTCGTCGATTTCATCTGGACTTTTCGGGCGATTTTCGTACCACCCGACAAAAATGGACAGAAATCGGTATTTTTGGGCCAATCGATTGCTAGGGTTTGAAATCCGACACGGAACCTGAGATACAGTCATAAATTTAGGAGAAGAATGCTACAAGGATCTCGCGGTCGTCGATTTCATTTGCACTTTTCGGGCGATTTTCGTACCACCCGACAAAAATGGGCTGAAATCGGTATTTTCGGGCGAGACGATGGCTAGGGTTTGAAATCCGACACGGAACCCGAGACACAGTCATAAATTTAGGAGAAGAATGCTACAAGGATCTCGCGGTCGTCGATTTTATCTGCACTTTTCGGGCGATTTTCGTACCACCCGACAAAAATGGGCCGAAATCGGTATTTTCGGGCCAGACGATGGCTAGGGTTTAAAATCCGACACGGAACCCGAGACCCAGTCATAAATTTAAGAAAAGAATGTTACAAGAATCTCGCGGTCGTCGATTTCATCTGGACTTTTCGGGCGATTTTCGTACCACCCGCAAAAATGGGTCGAAATCAGTATTTTTGGGCGAGACAATGGCTAGGGTTTGAAATCTGACACGGAACCTAAGACACTGTCATAAATTTAGGAGAAGAATGCTACAAGGATCTCGCGGTTGTCGATTTCATCTGCACTTTTCGGGCGATTTTCGTACCACCCGACAAAAATGGGCCGAAATCGGTATTTTCGGGCCAGACGCAGGCTAGAGTTTGAAATCCGACACGGAACCCGAGACACAGTCATAAATTTAAGAGAAGAATGCTACAAGTATCTCGCGGTCGGTGATTTCGTCTGACTTTTCGGGCGATTTTCGTACCACCCGACAAAAATGGGCCGAAATCGGTATTTTCGGGCCAAACGATGGCTAGGGTTTGAAATCCGACACGGAACCCGAGACACAGTCATAAATTTAAGAGAAGAATGCTACAAGGATCTCGCGGTCGTCGATTTCATCTGCACTTTTCGGGCAATTTTCGTACCACCCAACAAAAATCGGCCGAAATCGGTATTTTCGAGCCAGACGATGGCTAGCGTTTGAAATCCGCACGAAACCCGAGACATAGTCATAAATTTAGGAGAAGAATGCTACAAGAATCTCGCGGTCGTCGATTTCATCTGCACTTTTCGGGCGATTTTCGTACCACCCGACAAAAATGGGCCGAAATCGGTATTTTTGGGCCAATCGATTGCTAGGGTTTGAAATCCGACACGGAACCCGAGATACAGTCATAAATTTAGGAGAAGAATGGTACAAGGATCTCGCGGTCGTCGATTTCATCTGCACTTTTCGGGCGGTTTTCGTACCACCCGACAAAAATGGGCCGAAATCGGTATTTTCGAGCGAGACGATTGCTAGGGTTTGAAATCCAACACGGAACCAGGGACACATTCATAAATTTAGGAGAAGAATGCTACAAGAATCTCGCGGTCGTCGATTTCATCTGCACTTTTCGGGCGATTTTCGTACCACCAGAAAAAAATGGGTTGAAATCGGTATTTTCGGGCCAGACGATGGCTAGGGTTTGAAATCCGACACGGAACCCAAGACACAGTCATTAATTGAGGAGAAGAATGCTATAAGGATCTCGCAGTCGTCGATTTCATCTGCACTTTTCGGCGATTTTCGTACCACCCGATAAAAATGGGTCGAAATCGGTATTTTCGGGCCAGACGATAGCTAGGGTTTGAAATCTGACACGGAACTTGAGACAAAGCCATAAATTTAGGAGAAGAATGCTACATGGATCTCGCAGTCGTCGATTTCATCTGCACTTTTCGGGCGATTTTCGTACTACCCGACAAAAATGGGCCGAAATCGGTTTTTTCGGGCCAGACGATGGCTAGGGTTTGAAATCTGACACGGAACCCGAGACACAATCATAAATTTAGGAGAAGAATGCTACAAGGATCTCGCGGTCGGTGATTTCATCTGCACTTTTCGGGCGATTTTCGTACCACCAGAAAAAAATGGGCCGAAATCGGTATTTTCGGGCAAGACGATGGCTAGGGTTTGAAATCCGACACGGAACCCGAGACACAGTCTTAAATTTTGGAGAAGAATGCTACAAGGATCTCGCGGTCGTCGATTTCATCTGCACTTTTCGGGCAATTTTCGTACCACCCAACAAAAATCGGCCGAAATCGGTATTTTCGAGCCAGACGATGGCTAGGGTTTGAAATCCGCACGAAACCCGAGACATAGTCATAAATTTAGGAGAAGAATGCTACAAGAATCTCGCGGTCGTCGATTTCATCTGCACTTTTCGGGCGATTTTCGTACCACCCGACAAAAATGGGCCGAAATCGGTATTTTTGGGCCAATCGATTGCTAGGGTTTGAAATCCGACACGGAACCCGAGATACAGTCATAAATTTAGGAGAAGAATGGTACAAGGATCTCGCGGTCGTCGATTTCATCTGCACTTTTCGGGCGGTTTTCGTACCAACCGACAAAAATGGGCCGAAATCGGTATTTTCGAGCGAGACGATTGCTAGGGTTTGAAATCCAACACGGAACCAGGGACACATTCATAAATTTAGGAGAAGAATGCTACAAGAATCTCGCGGTCGTCGATTTCATCTGCACTTTTCGGGCGATTTTCGTACCACCAGAAAAAAATGGGTCGAAATCGGTATTTTCGGGCCAGACGATGGCTAGGGTTTGAAATCCGACACGGAACCCAAGACACAGTCATTAATTGAGGAGAAGAATGCTATAAGGATCTCGCAGTCGTCGATTTCATCTGCACTTTTCGGCGATTTTCGTACCACCCGATAAAAATGGGTCGAAATCGGTATTTTCGGGCCAGACGATAGCTAGGGTTTGAAATCTGACACGGAACTTGAGACAAAGCCATAAATTTAGGAGAAGAATGCTACATGGATCTCGCAGTCGTCGATTTCATCTGCACTTTTCGGGCGATTTTCGTACTACCTGACAAAAATGGGCCGAAATCGGTTTTTTCGGGCCAGACGATGGCTAGGGTTTGAAATCTGACACGGAACCCGAGACACAATCATAAATTTAGGAGAAGAATGCTACAAGGATCTCGCGGTCGGTGATTTCATCTGCACTTTTCGGGCGATTTTCGTACCACCAGAAAAAAATGGGCCGAAATCGGTATTTTCGGGCAAGACGATGGCTAGGGTTTGAAATCCGACACGTAACCCGAGACACAGTCTTAAATTTTGGAGAAGAATGCTACAAGGATCTCGCGGTCGTCGATTTCATCTGGACTTTTCGGGCGATTTTCGTACCACCCGACAAAAATGGGCCGAAATCGGTATTTTCGGGCCAAACGATGGCTAGGGTTTGAAATCCGACACGGAACCCGAGACACAGTCATAAATTTAAGAGAAGAATGCTACAAGGATCTCGCGGTCGTCGATTTCATCTGCACTTTTCGGGCAATTTTCGTACCACCCAACAAAAATCGGCCGAAATCGGTATTTTCAGGCCAGACGATTGCTAGGGTTTGAAATCCGACACGGAACCCGAGACACAGTCATAAATTTAGGAGAAGAATGCTACAAGGATCTCGCGGTCGTCGATTTCATCTGCACTTTTCGGGCGATTTTCGTAACACCTGACAAAAATGGGCCGAAATCGGTATTTTCGGGCTTGACGATGGCTAGGGTTTAAAATCTGACACGGAACCCGAGACACAGTCATAAATTTAAGAGAAGAATGCTACAAGGATCTCGCGGTCGTCGATTTCATCTGGACTTTTCGGGCGATTTTCGTACCACCCGACAAAAATGGGCAGAAATCGGTATTTTTGGGCCAATCGATTGCTAGGGTTTGAAATCCGACACGGAACCTGAGATACAGTCATAAATTTAGGAGAAGAATGCTACAAGGATCTCGCGGTCGTCGATTTCATCTGCACTTTTCGGGCGATTTTCGTACCACCCGACAAAAATGGGCTGAAATCGGTATTTTCGGGCGAGACGATGGCTAGGGTTTGAAATCTGACACGGAACCCGAGACACAGTCATAAATTTAGGAGAAGAATGCTACAAGGATCTCGCGGTCGTCGATTTTATCTGCACTTTTCGGGCGATTTTCGTACCACCCGACAAAAATGGGCCGAAATCGGTATTTTCGGGCCAGACGATGGCTAGGGTTTAAAATCCGACACGGAACCCGAGACCCAGTCATAAATTTAAGAAAAGAATGTTACAAGAATCTCGCGGTCGTCGATTTCATCTGGACTTTTCGGGCGATTTTCGTACCACCCGCAAAAATGGGTCGAAATCAGTATTTTTGGGCGAGACAATGGCTAGGGTTTGAAATCTGACACGGAACCTAAGACACTGTCATAAATTTAGGAGAAGAATGCTACAAGGATCTCGCGGTTGTCGATTTCATCTGCACTTTTCGGGCGATTTTCGTACCACCCGACAAAAATGGGCCGAAATCGGTATTTTCGGGCCAGACGCAGGCTAGAGTTTGAAATCCGACACGGAACCCGAGACACAGTCATAAATTTAAGAGAAGAATGCTACAAGTATCTCGCGGTCGGTGATTTCGTCTGACTTTTCGGGCGATTTTCGTACCACCCGACAAAAATGGGCCGAAATCGGTATTTTCGGGCCAAACGATGGCTAGGGTTTGAAATCCGACACGGAACCCGAGACACAGTCATAAATTTAAGAGAAGAATGCTACAAGGATCTCGCGGTCGTCGATTTCATCTGCACTTTTCGGGCAATTTTCGTACCACCCAACAAAAATCGGCCGAAATCGGTATTTTCGAGCCAGACGATGGCTAGCGTTTGAAATCCGCACGAAACCCGAGACATAGTCATAAATTTAGGAGAAGAATGCTACAAGAATCTCGCGGTCGTCGATTTCATCTGCACTTTTCGGGCGATTTTCGTACCACCCGACAAAAATGGGCCGAAATCGGTATTTTTGGGCCAATCGATTGCTAGGGTTTGAAATCCGACACGGAACCCGAGATACAGTCATAAATTTAGGAGAAGAATGGTACAAGGATCTCGCGGTCGTCGATTTCATCTGCACTTTTCGGGCGGTTTTCGTACCACCCGACAAAAATGGGCCGAAATCGGTATTTTCGAGCGAGACGATTGCTAGGGTTTGAAATCCAACACGGAACCAGGGACACATTCATAAATTTAGGAGAAGAATGCTACAAGAATCTCGCGGTCGTCGATTTCATCTGCACTTTTCGGGCGATTTTCGTACCACCAGAAAAAAATGGGTTGAAATCGGTATTTTCGGGCCAGACGATGGCTAGGGTTTGAAATCCGACACGGAACCCAAGACACAGTCATTAATTGAGGAGAAGAATGCTATAAGGATCTCGCAGTCGTCGATTTCATCTGCACTTTTCGGCGATTTTCGTACCACCCGATAAAAATGGGTCGAAATCGGTATTTTCGGGCCAGACGATAGCTAGGGTTTGAAATCTGACACGGAACTTGAGACAAAGCCATAAATTTAGGAGAAGAATGCTACATGGATCTCGCAGTCGTCGATTTCATCTGCACTTTTCGGGCGATTTTCGTACTACCCGACAAAAATGGGCCGAAATCGGTTTTTTCGGGCCAGACGATGGCTAGGGTTTGAAATCTGACACGGAACCCGAGACACAATCATAAATTTAGGAGAAGAATGCTACAAGGATCTCGCGGTCGGTGATTTCATCTGCACTTTTCGGGCGATTTTCGTACCACCAGAAAAAAATGGGCCGAAATCGGTATTTTCGGGCAAGACGATGGCTAGGGTTTGAAATCCGACACGTAACCCGAGACACAGTCTTAAATTTTGGAGAAGAATGCTACAAGGATCTCGCGGTCGTCGATTTCATCTGGACTTTTCGGGCGATTTTCGTACCACCCGACAAAAATGGGCCGAAATCGGTATTTTCGGGCCAAACGATGGCTAGGGTTTGAAATCCGACACGGAACCCGAGACACAGTCATAAATTTAAGAGAAGAATGCTACAAGGATCTCGCGGTCGTCGATTTCATCTGGACTTTTCGGGCGATTTTTGTACCACCCGACAAAAATGGGCCGAAATCGGTATTTTCGGGCCAGACGATGGCTAGGGTTTGAAATCCGACACGGAACCCGAGACACAGTCATAAATTTTGGAGAAGAATGCTACAAGGATCTAGCGGTCGTCGATTTCATCTGCACTTTTCCGCCGATTTTCGTACCACCCGACAAAAATGGGCCGAAATCGGTATTTTCGGGCCAGACGATGGCTAGGGTTTGAAATCCGACACGGAACCCGAGACACAGTCATAAATTTAGGAGAAGAATGCTACAAGGATCTCGCGGTCCTCGATTTCATCTGGACTTTTCGGGCAATTTTCGTACCACCCGACAAAAATGGGCCGAAATCGGTATTTTCAGGCCAGACGATTGCTAGGGTTTGAAATCCGACACGGAACCCGAGACACAGTCATAAATTTAGGAGAAGAATGCTACAAGGATCTCGCGGTCGTCGATTTCATCTGCACTTTTCGGGCGATTTTCGTACCACTCGACAAAAATGGGCCGAAATCGGTATTTTCGGGCTTGACGATGGCTAGGGTTTAAAATCTGACACGGAACCCGAGACACAGTCATAAATTTAAGAGAAGAATGCTACAAGGATCTCGCGGTTGGTGATTTCATCTGGACTTTTCGGGCAATTTTCGTACCACCCGACAAAAATGGGCCGGAATCGATATTTTCGGGGCAGACGATGGCTAGGGTTTGAAATCCGACACGGAACCCGAGACACAGTCATAAATTTAGGAGAAGAATGCTACAAGGATCTCGCGGTCGTCGATTTGATCTGGACTTTTCGGGCGATTTTCGAACCACTCGACAAAAATGGGCCGAAATCGGTATTTTCGGGCCAGTCGATTGCTAGGGTTTGAAATCCGACACAAAACCCGAGACACAGTCATAAATTTAGGAGAAGAATGCTACAAGGATCTCGCGGTCGTCGATTTCATCTGCACTTTTCGGGCGATTTTCGTACCACCCGACAAAAATGGGCCGAAATCGGTATTTTCGGGCCAGACGATGGCTAGGGTTTGAAATCCAACACGGAACCCGAGACACAGTCATTAATTGAGGCGATGAATGCTACAAGGATCTCGCGATCGTCGATTTCATCTGGACTTTTCGGGCGATTTTCGTACCACGCGACAAAAATGGGTCGAAATCGGTATTTTTGGGCGAGACAATGGCTAGGGTTTGGAATCTGACACGGAACCTGAGACACTGTCATAAATTTAGGAGAAGAATGCTACAAGGATCTCGCGGTCGTCGATTTCATCTGCACTTTTCGGGCGATTTTCGTATCACCCGAAAAAAATAGGCCGAAATGGGTATTTTCGGGCCAGACGATGGCTAGGGTTTGAAATCCGACACGGAACCCGAGACACAGTCATAAATTTAGGAGAAGAATGCTACAAGGATCTCGCGGTCGTCGATTTGATCTGCACTTTTCGGGCGATTTTCGTACCACCCGACAAAAATGGGCCGAAATCGGTATTTTCAGGCCATATTGGCTAGGGTTTGAAATCCGAAACAGAACCCGAGACACAGTCATAAATTTAGGAGAAGAATGCTACAAGGATCTCGCGGTCGTCGATTTGATCTGCACTTTTTGGGCGATTTTCGTACCACCCGACAAAAATGGGCCGAAATCGGTATTTTCGGGCCAGACGATGGCTAGGGTTTGAAATCCGACACGGAACCCGAGACACAGTCATAAATTTAGGAGAAGAATGTTACAAGGATCTCGCGGTCGTCGATTTCATCTGCACTTTTCGGGCGATTTTCGTACCACCCGACAAAAATGGGCCGAAATCGGTATTTTCGGGCCAGACGATGGCTAGGGTTTTAAATTCGACACGGAACTTGAGACACAGTCATAAATTTAGGAGAAGAATGCTATAAGGATCTCGCGGTCGTCGATTTCATCTACACTTTTCGGGCGATGTTCGTATCACCCGAAAAAAATGGGCCGAAATGGGTATTTTCGGGCCAAACGATGGCTAGAGTTTGAAATCCACACGAAACCCGAGACACAGTCATAAATTTATGAGAAGAATGCTACAAGAATCTCGCGGTCGTCGATTTCATCTACACTTTTCGGGCGATTTTCGTACCACAAGAAAAAAATGGGTCGAAATCGGTATTTTCGGGCCAGACGATGGCTAGGGTTTGAAATCGGACACGGAACCCGAGACACAGTCATTAATTGAGGAGAAGAATGCTATAAGGATCTCGCAGTCGTCGATTTCATCTGCACTTTTCGGCAATTTTCGTACCACTCGAAAAAAATGGGTCGAAATCGGTATTTTCGGGCCAGACGATAGCTAGGGTTTTAAATCTGACACGGAACCTGAGACAAGGTCATAAATTTAGGAGAAGAATGCTACAAGGATCTCGCGGTCGTCGATTTCATCTGCACTTTTCGGGCGATTTTCGTACCACCCGACAAAAATGGGCCGAAATCGGTATTTTCGGGCCAGACGATGGCTAGGGTTTGAAATCCGACACGGAACCCGAGACACAGTCATTAATTGAGGCGAAGAATGCTACAAGGATCTCGCGATCGTTGATTTCACCTGGACTTTTCGGGCGATTTTCGTACCACGCGACAAAAATGGGTCGAAATCGGTATTTTTGGGCGAGACAATGGCTAGGATTTGAAATCTGACACGGAACCTGAGACACTGTCATAAATTTAGGAGAAGAATGCTACAAGAATCTCGCGGTCGTCGATTTCATCTACACTTTTCGGGCGATTTTCGTACCACCAGAAAAAAATGAGCCGAATTTGGTATTTTCGGGCCAGACGATGGCTAGGGTTTGAAATCCGACACGGAACCCGAGAGACAGTCATAAATTGAGGAGAAGAATGCTATAAGGATCTCGCGGTCGTCGATTTCATCTGCACTTTTCGGGCGATTTTCGTATCACCCGAAAAAAATGGGCCGAAATGGGTATTTTCGGGCCAGACGATATCTAGGGATTGAAATCCGCATGAAACCCGAGACACAGTCATAAATTTAGGAGAAGAATGCTACAAGAATCTCGCGGTCGTCGATTTCATCTGCACTTTTCGGGCGATTTTCGTACCACCAGAAAAAAATGGGTCGAAATCGGTATTTTCGGGCCAGACGATGGCTAGGGTTTGAAATCCGACACGGAACCCGAGACACAGTCATTAATTGAGGAGAAGAATGCTATAAGGATCTCGCAGTCGTCGATTTCATCTGCACTTTTCGGCGATTTTCGTACCACCCGATAAAAATGGGCCGAAATCGGTATTTTCAGGCCAGACGATTGCTAGGGTTTGAAATCCGACACAAAACCCCAGACACAGTCATAAATTTAGGAGAAGAATGCTATAAGGATATCGCGGTCGTCGATTTCATCTGCACTTTTCGGGCGATGTTCGTACCACCCGACAAAAAATGGGCAGAAATCGGTATTTTCGGGCCAGACGATGGCTAGGGTTTGAAATCCGACACGGAACCCGAGACACAGTCATAAATTTAGGAGAAGTATGCTACAAGGATCTCGCAGTCGGTGATTTCATATGGACTTTTCGGGCGATTTACGTACCACCCGACAAAAATGGGCCGAAATCGGTATTTTCGCGCCAGACGATGGCTAGGATTTGAAATCCGACACGGAACCCGAGACACAATCATAAATTTAGGAAAAGAATGCTACAAGGATCTCGCGGTCATCAATTTTATCTTCACTTTTCGGGCGATTTTCGTACCACCCGACAAAAATGGGCCGAAATCGGTATTTTCGGGCCAGGCGATGGCTAGGGTTTGAAATCTTACACGGAACCCGAGACACAGTCATAAATTTAAGAGAAGAATGCTACAAGGATCTCGCGGTCGTCGATTTCATTTGCACTTTTCGGGCGATTTTCGTACCACTTGACAAAAATGGGCCGAAATCGGTATTTTCGGGCCAGACGATGGCTAGGGTTTGAAATCCGACACGGAACCCGAGACACAGTCATAAATT
>JBBPBP010000877.1:204595-231670 GCA_037974735.1 Cicer chorassanicum | reverse complement strand
GTCATAAATTTAGGAGAAGAATGCTACAAGAATCTCGCGGTCGTCGATTTCATCTGCACTTTTCGGGCGATTTTCGTACCACCAGAAAAAAAATGGGCCGAAATCGGTATTTTCGGGCCAGACGATGGCTAGGGTTTGAAATCCGACACGGAACCCGAGACACAATCATAAATTTAAGAGAAGAATGCTACAGGGATCTCGCGGTCGTCGATTTCATCTGCACTTTTCGGGCAATTTTCGTACCACCCGACAAAAATGGGCCCAAATCGGTATTTTCAGGCCAGATGATGGCTAGGGTTTGAAATCCGCACGAAACCCGAGACACAGTCATAAATTTAGGAGAAGAATGCTATAAGAATCTCGCGGTCGTCGATTTCATCTGCACTTTTCGGGCGATTTTCGTACCAACAGAAAAAAATGGGCCGAAATCAGTATTTTCGGGCCAGACGATGGCTAGGGTTTTAAATTCGACACGGAACTTGAGACACAGTCATAAATTTAGGAGAAGAATGCTATAAGGATCTCGCGGTCGTCGATTTCATCTACACTTTTCGGGCGATGTTCGTATCACCCGAAAAAAATGGGCCGAAATGGGTATTTTCGGGCCAAACGATGGCTAGAGTTTGAAATCCACACGAAACCCGAGACACAGTCATAAATTTATGAGAAGAATGCTACAAGAATCTCGCGGTCGTCGATTTCATCTACACTTTTCGGGCGATTTTCGTACCACAAGAAAAAAATGGGTCGAAATCGGTATTTTCGGGCCAGACGATGGCTAGGGTTTGAAATCGGACACGGAACCCGAGACACAGTCATTAATTGAGGAGAAGAATGCTATAAGGATCTCGCAGTCGTCGATTTCATCTGCACTTTTCGGCAATTTTCGTACCACTCGAAAAAAATGGGTCGAAATCGGTATTTTCGGGCCAGACGATAGCTAGGGTTTGAAATCTGACACGGAACCCGAGACACAGTCATAAATTTAGGAGAAGAATGCTACAAGGATCTCGCGGTCGTCGATTTCATCTGCACTTTTCGGGCGATTTTCGTACCACCAGACAAAAATGGGCCGAAATCGGTATTTTTGGGCCAAACGATGGCTAGGGTTTGAAATCCGACACGGAACCCGAGACACAGTCATAAATTTAAGAGAAGAATGCTACAAGGATCTCGCGGTCGTCGATTTCATTTGGACTTTTCGGGCGTTTTACGTACCACCCGACAAAAATGGGCCGAAATCGGTATTTTCGGGCCAGTCGATTGCTAGGGTTTGAAATCCGACACGAACCCGAGACACAGTCATAAATTTAGGAGAAGAATGTTACAAGGATCTCGCGGTCGTCGATTTGATCTGCACTTTTCGGGCGATTTTCGTACCACCCGACAAAAATGGGTCGAAATCGGTATTTTCGGGCCAGACGATGGCTAGGGTTTGAAATCCGCACGAAAGCCGAGACACAGTCATAAATTTAAGAGAAGAATGCTACAAGGATCTCGCGGTCGTCGATTTCATCTGCACTTTTCGGGCGATTTTCGTACCACCAGAAAAAAAATGGGCCGAAATCGGTATTTTCGGGCCAGACGATGGCTAGGGTTTGAAATCCGACACGGAACCCGAGACACAATCATAAATTGAGGAGAAGAATGCTACAAGGATCTCGCGGTCGTCGATTTCATCTGGACTTTTCGGGCGATTTTCGTACAACCCGACAAAAATGGGTCGAAATCGGTATTTTCGGGCCAGACGATGGCTAGGGTTTGTAATCCGCACGAAACCCGAGACACAGTCATAAATTTAAGAGAAGAATGCTACAAGGATCTCGCGGTCGTCGATTTCATCTGGACTTTTCGGGCGAATTACGTACCACCCGACAAAAATGGGCCGAAATCGGTATTTTCGGGCCAGTCGATTGCTAGGGTTTGAAATCCGACACGAACCCGAGACACAATCATAAATTTAGGAGAAGAATGTTACAAGGATCTCGCGGTCGTCGATTTCATCTGCACTTTTCGGGCGATTTTCGTACCACCCGACAAAAATGGGCCGAAATCGGTATTTTTGGGCCAGACAATGGCTAGGGTTTGAAATCCGACATTGAACCTGAGACACATCATATATTTAGGAGAAGAATGCTACAAGGATCTCGCGGTCGTCGATTTAATCTGCACTTTTCGGGCGATTTTCGTACCACCCGACAAAAATGGGCCGAAATCGGTATTTTCGGGCCAAACGATGGCTAGGGTTTGAAATCCGACACGGAACCCGAGACACAGTCATAAATTTAGGAGAAGAATGCTACAAGGATCTCGCGGTCGTCGATTTAATCTGCACTTTTCGGGCGATTTTCGTACCACCCGACAAAAATGGGCCGAAATCGGTATTTTCGGGCCAGACGATGGCTAGGGTTTGAAATCCGACACGGAACCCGAGACACAGTCATAAATTTAAGAGAAGAATGCTAGAAGGATCTCGCGGTCGGTGATTTCATCTGGACTTTTCGGGCAATTTTCGTACCACCCGACAAAAATGGGCCGAAATCGGTATTTTCGGGCCAGACGATGGCTAGGGTTTGAAATCTGACACGGAACCTGAGACACAACCATAAATTTAGGAGAAGAATGCTACAAGGATCTCGCGGTCGTCGATTTCATCTGCACTTTTCGGGCGATTTTCGTACCACCCGACAAAAATGGGCCGAAATCGGTATTTTCGGGCCAGACGATGGCTAGGGTTTGAAATCCGACACGAAACCCGAGACATAGTCATAAATTTAGGAGAAGAATGCTACAAGGATCTCGCGGTCGTCGATTTCATCTGCACTTTTCGGGCGATTTTCGTACCACCCGACAAAAATGGGCCGAAATCGGTATTTTCGGGCCAGACGATGGCTAGGGTTTGAAATCCGACACGGAACCCGAGCCACAGTCATTAATTTAGGAGAAGAATGCTACAAGGATCTCGCGGTCGTCGATTTCATCTGCACTTTTCGGGTGATTTTCGTACCACCCGACAAAAATGGGCCGAAATCGGTATTTTTGGGCCAAACGATGGCTAGGTTTGGAAATCCGACACGGAACCCGAGACACAGTCATAAATTTTGGAGAAGAATGCCACAAGGATCTCGCGGTCATCGATATCATCTGGACTTTTCGGGCGATTTTCGTACCACCCGACAAAAATGGGCCGAAATCGGTATTTTCGGGCCAGGCGATGGCTAGGGTTTGAAATCTGACACAGAACCTGAGATACAATCATAAATTTAGGAGAAGAATGCTACAAGGATCTCGCGGTCGTCGATTTCATCTGCACTTTTCGGGCGATTTTCGTACCACCCGACAAAAATGGGCCGAAATCGGTATTTTCGGGCCAGACGATGGCTAGGGTTTGAAATCCGACATGGAACCCGAGACACAGTCATAAATTTAGGAGAAGAATGCTACAAGGATCTCGCGGTCGTTGAATTCATCTGCACTTTTAGTTTGATTTTCGTACCACCCGACAACAATGGGCCGAAATCGGTATTTTCGGGCCAGACGATGGCTAGGATTTGAAATCCGACACGGAACCCGAGACACAGTCATAAATTTAAGAGAAGAATGCTACAAGGATCTGGCGGTTGGTGATTTCATCTGGACTTTTCGGGCGATTTTCGTACCACCCAACAAAAATGGGCCGAAATTGGTATTTTCGGGCCAGAAGATGGCTAGGGTATGAAATCCGACACGGAACCCGAGACACAGTCATAAATTTAGGAGAAGAATGCTACAAGGATCTCGCGGTCGTCGATTTCATCTGGACTTTTCGGGCGATTTTCGTACCACCCGACAAAAATGGGCCGAAATCGGTATTTTGGGGATAGACGATGGCTAGGGTTTGAAATCCGACACGGAACCCGAGACACAGTCATAAATTTAAGAGAAGAATGCTACAAGGATCTCGCGGTCGTCGATTTCATCTGGACTTTTCGGGCGATTTTCGTACCACCAAACAAAAATGGGTCGAAATCGGTATTTTTGGGCTAGACGATGGCTAGGGTTTGAAATCTGACACGGAAACAGAGACACAGTCATAAATTTAGGAGAAGAATGCTACAAGGATCTCGTGGTCAGTGATTTCATCTGGACTTTTCGGGCGATTTTCGTACCACCCGACAAAAATGGGCCGAAATCGGTATTTTCGGGCCAGACGATGGCTAGGGTTTGAAATCCGACACGGAACCCGAGACACAGTCATAAATTTAAGAGAAGAATGCTACAAGGATCTCGCGGTCGTCGATTTCATTTGCACTTTTCGGGCGATTTTCGTACCACTTGACAAAAATGGGCCGAAATCGGTATTTTCGGGCCAGACGATGGCTAGGGTTTGAAATCCGACACGGAACCCGAGACACAGTCATAAATTTAAGAGAAGAATGCTACAAGGATCTCGCGGTCGTCGATTTCATCTGGACTTTTCGGGCGTTTTACGTACCACCCGACAAAAATGGGCCGAAATCGGTATTTTCGGGCCAGTCGATTGCTAGGGTTTGAAATCCGACACGAACCCGAGACACAGTCATAAATTTAGGAGAAGAATGTTACAAGGATCTCGCGGTCGTCAATTTCATCTGCACTTTTCGGGCGATTTTCGTACCACCCGACAAAAATGGGCCGAAATCGGTATTTTCGGGCTAGACGATGGCTAGGGTTTGAAATCCGACACGGAACCCGAGACACATCATAAATTTAGGAGCTACAAGGATCTCGCGGTCGTCGATTTGATCTGCACTTTTTGGGCGATTTTCGTACCACCCGACAAAAATGGGCCGAAATCGGTATTTTCGGGCCAGACGATGGCTAGGGTTTGAAATCCGACACGGAACCCGAGACACAGTCATAAATTTAGGAGAAGAATGTTACAAGGATCTCGCGGTCGTCGATTTCATCTGCACTTTTCGGGCGATTTTCGTACCACCCGACAAAAATGGGCCGAAATCGGTATTTTCGGGCCAGACGATGGCTAGGGTTTTAAATTCGACACGGAACTTGAGACACAGTCATAAATTTAGGAGAAGAATGCTATAAGGATCTCGCGGTCGTCGATTTCATCTACACTTTTCGGGCGATGTTCGTATCACCCGAAAAAAATGGGCCGAAATGGGTATTTTCGGGCCAAACGATGGCTAGAGTTTGAAATCCACACGAAACCCGAGACACAGTCATAAATTTATGAGAAGAATGCTACAAGAATCTCGCGGTCGTCGATTTCATCTACACTTTTCGGGCGATTTTCGTACCACAAGAAAAAAATGGGTCGAAATCGGTATTTTCGGGCCAGACGATGGCTAGGGTTTGAAATCGGACACGGAACCCGAGACACAGTCATTAATTGAGGAGAAGAATGCTATAAGGATCTCGCAGTCGTCGATTTCATCTGCACTTTTCGGCAATTTTCGTACCACTCGAAAAAAATGGGTCGAAATCGGTATTTTCGGGCCAGACGATAGCTAGGGTTTGAAATCTGACACGGAACCCGAGACACAGTCATAAATTTAGGAGAAGAATGCTACAAGGATCTAGCGGTCGTCGATTTCATCTGCACTTTTCGGGTGATTTTCGTACCACCCGACAAAAATGGGCCAAAATCGGTATTTTCGGGCCAAACGATGGCTAGGGTTTGAAATCCGACACGGAACCCGAGACACAGTCATAAATTTAGGAGAAGAATGCTACAAGGATCTCGCGGTCGGTGATTTCATATGGACTTTTCGGGCGATTTACGTACCACCCGACAAAAATGGGCCGAAATCGGTATTTTTGCGCCAGACGATGGCTAGGATTTGAAATCCGACACGGAACCCGAGACACAATCATAAATTTAGGAAAAGAATGCTACAAGGATCTCGCGGTCGTCGATTTTATCTTCACTTTTCGGGCGATTTTCGTTCCACCCGACAAAAATGGGCCGAAATCGGTATTTTCGGGCCAGACGATGGCTAGGGTTTGAAATCTGACACAGAACCCGAGACACAGTCATAAATTTAAGAGAAGAATGCTACAAGGATCTCGCGGTCGTCGATTTCATTTGCACTTTTCGGGCGATTTTCGTACCACTTGACAAAAATGGGCCGAAATCGGTATTTTCGGGCCAGACGATGGCTAGGGTTTGAAATCCGACACGGAACCCGAGACACAGTCATAAATTTAAGAGAAGAATGCTACAAGGATCTCGCGGTCGTCGATTTCATCTGGACTTTTCGGGCGTTTTACGTACCACCCGACAAAAATGGGCCGAAATCGGTATTTTCGGGCCAGTCGATTGCTAGGGTTTGAAATCCGACACGAACCCGAGACACAGTCATAAATTTAGGAGAAGAATGTTACAAGGATCTCGCGGTCGTCAATTTCATCTGCACTTTTCGGGCGATTTTCGTACCACCCGACAAAAATGGGCCGAAATCGGTATTTTCGGGCTAGACGATGGCTAGGGTTTGAAATCCGACACGGAACCCGAGACACATCATAAATTTAGGAGCTACAAGGATCTCGCGGTCGTCGATTTGATCTGCACTTTTTGGGCGATTTTCGTACCACCCGACAAAAATGGGCCGAAATCGGTATTTTCGGGCCAGACGATGGCTAGGGTTTGAAATCCGACACGGAACCCGAGACACAGTCATAAATTTAGGAGAAGAATGTTACAAGGATCTCGCGGTCGTCGATTTCATCTGCACTTTTCGGGCGATTTTCGTACCACCCGACAAAAATGGGCCGAAATCGGTATTTTCGGGCCAGACGATGGCTAGGGTTTTAAATTCGACACGGAACTTGAGACACAGTCATAAATTTAGGAGAAGAATGCTATAAGGATCTCGCGGTCGTCGATTTCATCTACACTTTTCGGGCGATGTTCGTATCACCCGAAAAAAATGGGCCGAAATGGGTATTTTCGGGCCAAACGATGGCTAGAGTTTGAAATCCACACGAAACCCGAGACACAGTCATAAATTTATGAGAAGAATGCTACAAGAATCTCGCGGTCGTCGATTTCATCTACACTTTTCGGGCGATTTTCGTACCACAAGAAAAAAATGGGTCGAAATCGGTATTTTCGGGCCAGACGATGGCTAGGGTTTGAAATCGGACACGGAACCCGAGACACAGTCATTAATTGAGGAGAAGAATGCTATAAGGATCTCGCAGTCGTCGATTTCATCTGCACTTTTCGGCAATTTTCGTACCACTCGAAAAAAATGGGTCGAAATCGGTATTTTCGGGCCAGACGATAGCTAGGGTTTTAAATCTGACACGGAACCTGAGACAAGGTCATAAATTTAGGAGAAGAATGCTACAAGGATCTCGCGGTCGTCGATTTCATCTGCACTTTTCGGGCGATTTTCGTACCACCCGACAAAAATGGGCCGAAATCGGTATTTTCGGGCCAGACGATGGCTAGGGTTTGAAATCCGACACGGAACCCGAGACACAGTCATAAATTGAGGAGAACAATGCTACAAGGATCTCGCGGTCGTCGATTTCATCTGCACTTTTCAGGCGGTTTTCGTACCACCCGACAAAAATGGGCCGAAATCGGTATTTTCGGGCCAGTCGATGGCTAGGGTTTGAAATCCAAAACGGAACCCGAGACACAGTCATATATTTTGGAGAAGAATGCTATAAGGATCTCGCGGTCGTCGATTTCATCTGCACTTTTCGGGCGATTTTCGTACCACACGACAAAAATGGGCCGAAATCGGTATTTTCGGGCCAGACGATGGCTAGGGTTTGAAATTTGACACGGAACCTGAGACACGGTCATAAATTTAGGAGAAGAATGCTACAAGGATCTCGCCGTCGTCGATTTCATCTACACTTTTCGGGCGATTTTCGTACCACCTGAAAAAAATGGGCCGAAATCGGTATTTTCGGGCAAGACGATGGCTAGGGTTTGAAATCGGACACAGAACCCGAGACACAGTCATAAATTGAAAAGAAGAATGCTACAAGGATCTCGCGGTCGTCGATTTCATCTGCACTTTTCGGGCGATTTTCGTACCACCCGACAAAAATGGGCCGAAATCGGTATTTTCGGGCCAGACGATGGCTAGGGTTTGAAATCCGACACGGAACCCGAGACACAGTCATAAATTGAGGAGAGGAATGCTATAAGGATCTCGCGGTCGTCGATTTCATCTGCACTTTTCGGGCGATTTTCGTACCACCCGACAAAAATGGGCCGAAATCGGTATTTTCGGGCCAGACGATGGCTAGGGTTTGAAATCCGACACGGAACCCGAGACACAGTCATAAATTTAAGAGAAGAATGCTTCAAGGATCTCGCGGTCGGTGATTTCATCTGGACTTTTCGAGCGATTTTCGTACCACTTGACAAAAATGGGCCGAAATTGGTATTTTTGGGCCAGACGATGGCTAGGGTTTGAAATCCGACACGGAACCCGAGACACAGTCATAAATTTAAGAGAAGAATGCTACAAGGATCTCGCGGTCGTCGATTTCATCTGCACTTTTCGGGCGATTTTCGTACCACCCGACAAAAATGGGCCGAAATCGGTATTTTCAGGCCAGACGATGGCTAGGGTTTGAAATCCGACACGGAACCCGAGACACAGTCATAAATTTTGGAGAAGAATGCTACAAGGATCTCGCGGTCGTCGATTTCATCTGGACTTTTCGGGCGATTTTCGTACCATCCAACAAAAATGGGCCGAAATCGGTATTTTTGGGCCAGACGATGGCTAGGGTTTGAAATCCGACACGAAACCCGAGACACAGTCATAAATTTAGGAGAAGAATGCTACAAGGATCTCGCGGTCGTCGATTTCATCTGGACTTTTCGGGCGATTTTCGTACCACCCGACAAAAATGGGCCGAAATCGGTATTTTTCGGGCCAGACGATGGCTAGGGTTTGAAATACGACACGGAACCCGAGACACAGTCATAAATTTAGGAGAAGAATGCTACAAGGATCTCGCGGTCGTCGATTTCATCTGCACTTTTCGGGCGATTTTCGTACCACTCGACAAAAATGGGCCGAAATCGGTATTTTCGGGCCAGACGATGGCTAGGGTTTGAAATCCGACACGGAACCCGAGACACAGTCATAAATTTTGGAGAAGAATGCTAAAAGGATCTCGCGGTCGTCGATTTCATCTGCACTTTTCGGGCGATTTTCGTACCACCCGACAAAAATGGGCCGAAATCGGTATTTTCGGGCCAGACGATGTCTAGGGTTTCAAATCCGGCACGGAACCCGAGACACAGTCATAAATTTTGGAGAAGAATGCTACAAGGATCTCGCGGTCGTCGATTTCATCTGGACTTTTCGGGCGATTTTCGTACCACCCGACAAAAATGGGCCGAAATCGATATTTTCGGGCCAGACGATGGCTAGGGTTTGAAATCTGACACGGAACCCGAGACACAGTCTTAAATTAAGGAGAAGAATGCTACAAGGATCTCGCGGTCGTCGATTTCATCTGCACTTTTCGGGCGATTTTCGTACCACCCGACAAAAATGGGCCGAAATCGGTATTTTCGGGCCAGACGATGGCTAGGGTTTGAAATCCGACACAGAACCCGAGACACAGTCATAAATTTAGGAGAAGAATGCTACAAGGATCTCGCGGTCGTCGATTTCATCTGCACTTTTCGGGCGATTTTCGTACCACCCGACAAAAATGGGCCGAAATCGGTATTTTCGTGCCAGACGATGGCTAGGGTTTGAAATCCGACACGGAACCCGAGACACAGTCATAAATTGAGGAGAAGAATGCTATAAGGATCTCGCGGTCGTCAATTTCATCTGCACTTTTCGGGCGATTTTCGTTCCACCCGACAAAAAAAGGCCGAAATCGGTATTTTCGGGCCAGACGATGGCTAGGGTTTGAAATCCTACCCGGAACCCAGGACACAGTCATAAATTTAAGAGAAGAATGCTACAAGGATCTCGCGGTCGTCGATTTCATCTGCACTTTTCGGGCGATTTTCGTACCACCCGACAAAAATGGGCCGAAATCGGTATTTTCGGGCCAGACGATGGCTAGGGTTTGAAATCCGACACGGAACCCGAGACACAGTCACAAATTTTGGAAAAGAATGCCACAAGGATCTCGCGGTCATCGATTTCATATGGACTTTTCGGGCGATTTTCATACCACCCGACAAAAATGGGCCGAAATCGGTATTTTCGGGCCAGACGATGGCAAGGGTTTAAAATCCGACACGGAACCCGAGACACATTTATAAATTTAAGAGAAGAATGCTACAAGGATCTCGCGGTCGTCGATTTCATCTGCACTTTTCGGGCGATTTTCGTACCACCCGACAAAAATGGGCCGAAATCGGTATTTTCGGGCCAGACGATGGCTAGGGTTTGAAATCCGACACGGAACCCAAGACACAGTCATAAATTTAAGAGAAGAATGCTACAAGGATCTCGCGGTCGTCGATTTCATCTGGACTTTTCGGGCGATTTTCGTACCACCCGACAAAAATGGGCCGAAATCGGTATTTTCGGGCCAGACGATGGCAAGGGTTTAAAATCCGACACGGAACCCGAGACACAGTCATAAATTTAAGAGAAGAATGCTACAAGGATCTCGCGGTCGTCGATTTTATCTGCACTTTTCGGGCGATTTTCGTACCACCCGACAAAAATGGGTTGAAATCGGTATTTTCGGGCCAGACGATGGCTAGGGTTTGAAATCCGACATGGAATCCGAGACACAGTCATAAATTTAAGAGAAGAATGCTACAAGGATCTCGCGGTCGTCGATTTCATCTGGACTTTTCGGGCGATTTTCGTACAACCCGACAAAAATGGGTCGAAATCGGTATTTTCGGGCCAGACGATGGCTAGGGTTTGAAATCCGCACGAAAGCCGAGACACAGTCATAAATTTAAGAGAAGAATGCTACAAGGATCTCGCGGTCGTCGATTTCATCTGCACTTTTCGGGCGATTTTCGTACCACCAGAAAAAAAATGGGCCGAAATCGGTATTTTCGGGCCAGACGATGGCTAGGGTTTGAAATCCGACACGGAACCCGAGACACAATCATAAATTGAGGAGAAGAATGCTACAAGGATCTCGCGGTCGTCGATTTCATCTGGACTTTTCGGGCGATTTTCGTACAACCCGACAAAAATGGGTCGAAATCGGTATTTTCGGGCCAGACGATGGCTAGGGTTTGAAATCCGCACGAAACCCGAGACACAGTCATAAATTTAAGAGAAGAATGCTACAAGGATCTCGCGGTCGTCGATTTCATCTGGACTTTTCGGGCGAATTACGTACCACCCGACAAAAATGGGCCGAAATCGGTATTTTCGGGCCAGTCGATTGCTAGGGTTTGAAATCCGACACGAACCCGAGACACAATCATAAATTTAGGAGAAGAATGTTACAAGGATCTCGCGGTCGTCGATTTCATCTGCACTTTTCGGGCGATTTTCGTACCACCCGACAAAAATGGGTCGAAATCGGTATTTTCGGGCCAAACGATGGCTAGGGTTTGAAATCCGACACGGAACCCAAGACACATCATAAATTTAGGAGAAGAATGCTACAAGGATCTCGCGGTCGTCGATTTGATCTGCACTTTTCGGGCGATTTTGGTACCACCCTACAAAAATGGGCCGAAATCGTTATTTTCGGGACAGACGATGGCTAGGGTTTGAAATCCGACACGGAACCCGAGACACAGTCATAAATTTAAGAGAAGAATGCTACAAGGATCTCGCGGTCGTCGATTTCATCTGGACTTTTCGGGCGATTTTCGTACAACCAGAAAAAAATGGGTCGAAATCGGTATTTTCGGGCCAGACGATGGCTAGGGTTTGAAATCCGACACGGAACCCGAGACACAGTCATTAATTGAGGAGAAGAATGCTATAAGGATCTCCCAGTCGTCGATTTCATCTGCACTTTTCGGCGATTTTCGTACCTCCCGAAAAAAATGGGTTGAAATCGGTATTTTCGGGCCAGACGATAGCTAGGGTTTGAAATCAGACACGGAACCTGAGACAAAGTCATAAATTTAGGAGAAGAATGCTACAAGGATCTCGCGGTCGTCGATTTCATCTGCACTTTTCAGGCGATTTTCGTACCACCCGACCAAAATGGGCCTAAATCGGTATTTTCGGGCTTGACGATGGCTAGGGTTTAAAATTTGACACGGAACCCGAGACACAGTCATAAATTTAAGAGAAGAATGCTACAAGGATCTCGCGGTCGGAGATTTCATCTGGACTTTTCGGTCAATTTTCGTACCACCCGACAAAAATGGGCCCAAGTCGGTATTTTTGCGCCAGACGATGGCTAGGATTTGAAATCCGACACGGAACCCGAGACACAGTCATAAATTTTGGAGAAGAATGCTACAAGGATCTCGCGGTCGTCGATTTCATCTGCACTTTTCGGGCGATTTTCGTACCACTCTACAAAAATGGGCCGAAATCAGTATTTTCGGGCCAGACGATGGCTAGGGTTTGAAATCCGACACGGAACACGAGACACAGTCATAAATTTAGGAGAAGAATGCTACAAGGATCTCCCGGTCGTCGATTTCATCTGGACTTTTCGGACGATTTTCGTACAACCCGACAAAAATGGGCCGAAATCGGTATTTTCAGGCCAGACGATTGCTAGGGTTTGAAATCCGACACGGAACCCGAGACACAGTCATAAATTTAGGAGAAGAAATCTACAAGGATCTCGCGGTCGTCGATTTCATCTGCACTTTTCGGGCGATTTTCGTACAACCCGACAAAAATGGGCCGAAATCAGTATTTTTGGGCTTGACGATGGCTAGGGTTTAAAATTTGACACAGAACCCGAGACACAGTCATAAATTTAAGAGAAGAATGCTACAAGGATCTCGCGGTCGGTGATTTCATCTGGAGTTTTCGGGCAATTTTCGTACCACCCGACAAAAATGGGCCGAAATCGATATTTTCGGGCCAGACGATGGCTAGAGTTTGAAATCCGACACGGAACCCGAGAAACAGTCATAAATTTAGGAGAAGAATGCTACAAAGATCTCGCGGTCGTCGATTTCATCTGGAATTTTCGGGCGATTTTCGTACCACCCGACAAAAATGGGCCGAAATCGGTATTTTCGGACCAGTCGATTGCGAGGGTTTGAATTCCGACACAGAACCCGAGACACAGTCATAAATTTAGGAGAAGAAATCTACAAGGATCTCGCGGTCGTCGATTTCAACTGCACTTTTCGGGCGATTTTCGTACCACCTGACAAAAATGGGCCGAAATCAGTATTTTCGGGCTTGACGATGGCTAGGGTTTAAAATTTGACACGGAACCCGAGACACAGTCATAAATTTAAGAGAAGAATGCTACAAGGATCTCGCGGTCGGTGATTTCATCTGGAGTTTTCGGGCAATTTTCGTACCACCCGACAAAAATGGGCCGAAATCGATATTTTCGGGCCAGACGATGGCTAGAGTTTGAAATCCGACACGGAACCCGAGACACAGTCATAAATTTAGGAGAAGAATGCTATAAGGATCTCGCGGTCGTCGATTTCATCTGGAATTTTCGGGCGATTTTCGTACCACCAGACAAAAATGGGCCGAAATCGGTATTTTCGGACCAGTCGATTGCGAGGGTTTGAATTCCAACACAGAACCCGAGACACAGTCATAAATTTAGGAGAAGAATGCTAAAAGGATCTCGCGGTCGTCGATTTCATCTGCACTTTTGGTGCGATTTTCGTACCACCCGACAAAAATGGGCCGAAGTCGGTATTTTCGCGCCAGACGATGGCTAGGATTTGAAATCCGACACGGTACCCGAGACACAATCATAAATTTAGGAAAAGAATGCTACAAGGATCTCGCGGTCGTCGATTTTATCTTCACTTTTCGGGCGATTTTCGTACCACCAGACAAAAATGGGCCGAAATCGGTATTTTCGGGACAGACGATGGCTAGGGTTTGAAATCCGACACGGAACCCGAGACACAGTCATAAATTTAAGAGAAGAATGCTACAAGGATCTCGCGGTCGTCGATTTCATCTGCACTTTTCGGGCGATTTTCGTACAACCAGAAAAAAAAATGGGCCGAAATCGGTATTTTCGGGCCAGACGATGGCTAGGGTTTGAAATCCGCACGAAACCCGAGACACAATCATAAGTTTAGGAGAAGAATGCTACAAGGATCTCGCGGTCGTCGATTTCATCTGGACTTTTCGGGCGATTTTCGTACCACCCGACAAAAATGGGCCGAAATCGGTATTTTCGGACCAGTCGATTGCTAGGGTTTGAATTCCGACACAGAACCCGAGACACAGTTATAAATTTAGGAGAAGAATGCTACAAGGATCTCGCGGTCGTCGATTTCATCTGCACTTTTCGGGCGATTTTCGTACCACCGGACAAAAATGGGCCGAAGTCGGTATTTTCGCGCCAGACGATGGCTAGGGTTTGAAATCCGACACGGTACCCGAGACACAGTCATAAATTTAGGAGAAGAATGCTACAAGGATCTCGCGGTCGTCGATTTTATCTGCACTTTTCGGGCGATTTTCATACCACTCGACAAAAATGGGCCGAAATCGGTATTTTCGGGCCAGACGATGGCTAGGCTTTGAAATCCGACAAGGAACCCGAGACACAGTCATAAATTTAAGAGAAAAATGCTACAAGGATCTCGCAGTCGTCGGTTTCATCTGCACTTTTCGGGCGATTTTCGTACCACAAGAAAAAAATGGGCCGAAATCGGTATTTTCGGGCCAGACGATGGCTAGGCTTTGAAATCCGACAAGGAACCCGAGACACAGTCATAAATTTAAGAGAAGAATGCTACAAGGATCTCGCGGTCGTCGATTTAATCTGCACTTTTCGGGCGATTTTCGTACCACTCTACAAAAATGGGCCGAAATCAGTATTTTCGGGCCAGACGATGGCTAGGGTTTGAAATCCGACACGGAACCCGAGACACAGTCATAAATTTAGGAGAAGAATGCTACAAGGATCTCGCGGTCGTCGATTTCATCTGGACTTTTCGGACGATTTTCGTACCACCCGACAAAAATGGGCCGAAATCGGTATTTTCAGGCCAGACGATTGCTAGGGTTTGAAATCCGACACGGAACACGAGACACAGTCATAAATTTAGGAGAAGAAATCTACAAGGATCTCGCGGTCGTCGATTTCATTTGCACTTTTCGGGCGATTTTCGTACCACCCGACAAAAATGGGCCGAAATCGGTATTTTCGGGCTTGACGATGGCTAGGGTTTAAAATTTGACACGGAACCCGAGACACAATCATAAATTTAAGAGAAGAATGCTACAAGGATCTCGCGGTCGGTGATTTCATCTGGACTTTTCGGGCAATTTTCGTACCACCCGACAAAAATGGGCCGAAGTCGGTATTTTCGCGCCAGACGATGGCTAGGATTTGAAATCCGACACGGAACCCGAGACACAGTCATAAATTTAGGAGAAGAATGCTACAAGGATCTCGCGGTCGTCGATTTTATCTGCACTTTTCGGGCGATTTTCGTACCACTCGACAAAAATGGGCCGAAATCGGTATTTTCGGGCCAGACGATGGCTAGGGTTTGAAATCCGACACGGAACCCGAGACACAGTCATAAATTTAAGAGAAGAATGCTACAAGGATCTCGCGGTCGTCGATTTCATCTGGACTTTTCAGGCCATTTTCGTACCACACGACAAAAATGGGCCGAAATCGGTATTTTCGGGCTAGACGATGGCTAGGGTTTAAAATCCGACACGAAACCAGAGATACAGTCATAAATTTAGGAGAAGAATGCTACAAGAATATCGCGGTCGTCGATTTCATCTGCACTTTTCGGGCGATTTTCGTACCACCCGACAAAAATGGGCCGAAATCGGTATTTTCGGGCCAGAAGATGGCTAGGGTTTAAAATCCGACACGGAACCCGAGACACAGTCATAAATTTAGGAGAAGAATGCTACAAGGATCTCGCGGTCGTCGATTTCATCTTCACTTTTTTGGCCATTTTCGTACCACCCGACAAAAATGGGCCGAAATCGGTATTTTCGGGCCAGACGATGGCTAGGGTTTGAAATCCGACACGGAACCCGAGACACAGTCATAAATTTAGGAGAAGAATGCTACAAGGATCTCGCGGTCGTCGATTTCATCTGGACTTTACGGGCGATTTTCGTACCACCCGACAAAAATGGGCCGAAATCGGTATTTTCGGGCCAGACGATGGCTAGGGTTTGAAATCCGACACGGAACCCGAGACACAGTCATAAATTTAGGAGAAGAATGCTACAAGGATCTCGCGGTAGTCGATTTTATCTGCACTTTTCGGGCGATTTTCGTACCACCCGACAAAAATGGGCCGAAATCGGTATTTTCGGGCCAGACGATGGCTAGGGTTTGAAATCCGACACGGAACCCGAGACACAGTCATAAATTTAAGAGAAGAATGCTACAAGGATCTCGCGGTCGGTGATTTCATCTGGACTTTTTGCGGGATTTTCGTACCACCGACGATGGCTACGGTTTGAAATCCGACACGGAACCCGAGACACAGTCATAAATTTAGGAGAAGAATGCTACAAGGATCTCGCGGTCGTCGATTTCATCTGGACTTTTCGGGCGATTTTCGTACCACCCGACAAAAATGGGCCGAAATCGGTATTTTCGGACCAGTCGATTGCTAGGGTTTGAATTCCGACACAGAACCCGAGACACAGTCATAAATTTAGGAGAAGAATGCTACAAGGATCTCGCGGTCGTCGATTTCATCTGCACTTTTCGGGCGATTTTCGTACCACCGGACAAAAATGGGCCGAAGTCGGTATTTTCGCGCCAGACGATGGCTAGGGTTTGAAATCCGACACGGTACTCGAGACACAGTCATAAATTTAGGAGAAGAATGCTACAAGGATCTCGCGGTCGTCGATTTTATCTGCACTTTTCAGGCGATTTTCGTACCACTCGACAAAAATGGGCCGAAATCGGTATTTTCGGGCCAGACGATGGCTAGGCTTTGAAATCCGACAAGGAACCCGAGACACAGTCATAAATTTAAGAGAAAAATGCTACAAGGATCTCGCAGTCGTCGATTTCATCTGCACTTTTCGGGCGATTTTCGTACCACAAGAAAAAAATAGGCCGAAATCGGTATTTTCGGGCCAGACGATGGCTAGGCTTTGAAATCCGACAAGGAACCCGAGATACAGTCATAAATTTAAGAGAAGAATGTTACAAGGATCTCGCGGTCGTCGATTTCATCTGCACTTTTCGGGCGATTTTCGTACCACTCTACAAAAATGGGCCGAAATCAGTATTTTCGGGCCAGACGATGGCTAGGGTTTGAAATCCGACACGGAACCCGAGACACAGTCATAAATTTAGGAGAAGAATGCTACAAGGATCTCGCGGTCGTCAATTTCATCTGGACTTTTCGGACGATTTTCGTACCACCCGACAAAAATGGGCCGAAATCGGTATTTTCAGGCCAGACGATTGCTAGGGTTTGAAATCCGACACGGAACACGAGACACAGTCATAAATTTAGGAGAAGAAATCTACAAGGATCTCGCGGTCGTCGATTTCATTTGCACTTTTCGGGCGATTTTCGTACCACCCGACAAAAATGGGCCGAAATCGGTATTTTCGGGCTTGACGATGGCTAGGGTTTAAAATTTGACACGGAACCCGAGACACAATCATAAATTTAAGAGAAGAATGCTACAAGGATCTCGCGGTCGGTGATTTCATCTGGACTTTTCGGGCAATTTTCGTACCACCCGACAAAAATGGGCCGTAATCGATATTTTCGGGCCAGACGATGGCTAGGGTTTGAAATCCGACACGGAACCCGAGACACAGTCATAAATTTTGGGGAAGAATGCTACAAGGATCTCGCAGACGTCGATTTCATCTGGACTTTTCGGGCGATTTTCGTACCACCCGACAAAAATGGGCCGAAATCGGTATTTTCGGGCCAGTCGATTGCTAGGGTTTGAAATCCAACACAAAACCTGAGACATAGTCATAAATTTAGGAGAAGAATGCTACAAGGATTTCGCGATCGTCGATTTCATCTGCACTTTTCGGGCGATTTTTGTACCACCCGACAAAAATGGGCCGAAGTCGGTATTTTCGCGCCAGACGATGGCTAGGATTTAAAATCCGACACGGAACCCGAGACACAGTCATAAATTTAGGAGAAGAATGCTACAAGGATCTCGCGGTCGTCGATTTTATCTGCACTTTTCGGGCGATTTTCGTACCACTCGACAAAAATGGGCCGAAATCGGTATTTTCGGGCCAGACGATGGCTAGTGTTTGAAATCCGACAAGGAACCCGAGACACAGTCATAAATTTAAGAGAAGAATGCTACAAGGATCTCGGGGTCGTCGATTTCATCTGCACTTTTCGGGCGATTTTCGTACCACTTGACAAAAATGGGCCGAAATCGGTATTTTCGGGCCAGACGATGGCTAGGGTTTGAAATCCGACACGGAACCCGAGACACAGTCATAAAATTAAGAGAAGAATGCTACAAGGATATCGCGGTCGTCAATTTCATCTGGACTTTTCGGGTGATTTTCGTACAACCCGACAAAAATGGGTCGAAATCGGTATTTTCGGGCCAAACGATGGCTAGGGTTTGAAATCCGCACGAAACCCGAGACACCATCATAAATTTAGGAGAAGAATGCTACAAGAATCTCGCGGTCGTCGATTTCATCTGCACTTTTTGGGCGATTTTCGTACCACCAGAAAAAATGGGCCAAAATCGGTATTTTCGGGCCAGACGATGGCTAGGATTTGAAATACGACAAGGAACCCGAGACACAATCATAAATTTAAGAGAAGAATGCTACAAGGATCTCACGGTCGTCGATTTCATCTGCACTTTTCGGGCGATTTTCGTACCACTCTACAAAAATGGGCCGAAATCAGTATTTTCGGGCCAGACGATGGCTAGGGTTTGAAATCCGACACGAAACCCGAGACACAGTCATAAATTTAGGAGAAGAATGCTACAAGGATCTCGCGGTCGTCGATTTCATCTAGACTTTTCGGACGATTTTTGTACCACCCAACAAAAATGGGCTGAAATCGGTATTTTCAGGCCAGACGATTGCTAGGGTTTGAAATCCGACACGGAACACGAGACACAGTCATAAATTTAGGAGAAGAAATCTACAAGGATCTCGCTGTCGTCGATTTCATCTGCACTTTTCGGGCGATTTTCGTACCACCCGACAAAAATGGGCCGAAATCGGTATTTTCGGGCTTGACGATGGCTAGGGTTTAAAATTTGACACGGAACCCGAGACACAGTCATAAATTTAAGAGAAGAATGCTACAAGGATCTTGCGGTCGGTGATTTCATCTGTACTTTTCGGGCAATTTTCGTACCACCCGACAAAAATGGGCCGAAATCGATATTTTCGGGCCAGACGATGGTTAGGATTTGAAATCCGACACGGAAACCGAGACACAATAATAAATTTAGGGGAAGAATGCTACAAGGATCTCGCGGTCGTCGATTTCATCTGGACTTTTCGGGCGATTTTCGTACCACCCGACAAAAATGGGCCGAAATCGGTATTTTCGGGCCAGTCGATTGCTAGGGTTTGAAATCCAACACAAAACCTGAGACACAGTCATAAATTTAGGTGAAGAATGCTACAAGGATTTCGCGGTCGTCAATTTCATCTGCAATTTTCGGGCGATTTTCGTACCACCCGACAAAAATGGGCCGAAGTCGGTATTTTCGCGCAAGAAGATTGCTAGGATTTGAAATCCGACACGGAACCCGAGACACAGTCATAAATTTAGGAGAAGAATGCTACAAGGATCTCGCGGTTGTCGATTTTATCTGCACTTTTCGGGCGATTTTCGTACCACTCGACAAAAATGGGCCGAAATCGGTATTTTCGGGCCAGACGATGGCTAGGGTTTGAAATCCAACAAGGAACCCGAAACACAGTCATAAATTTAAGAGAAGAATGTTACAAGGATCTCGCGGTCGTCGATTTCATCTGCACTTTTCGGGCGATTTTCGTACCACTTGACAAAAATGGGCCGAAATCGGTATTTTCGGGCCAGACGATGGCTAGGGTTTGAAATATGACACGGAACCCGAGACACAGTCATAAATTTAAGAGAAGAAATCTACAAGGATCTCGCGGTCGTCGATTTCATCTGGACTTTTCGGGTGATTTTCGTACAACCCGACAAAAATGGGTCGAAATCGGTATTTTCGGGCCAGACGATGGCTAGAGTTTGAAATCCGCACGAAACCCGAGACACCATCATAAATTTAGGAGAAGAATGCTACAAGAATCTCGCGGTCGTCGATTTCATCTGCACTTTTCGGGCGATTTTCGTACCACCAGAAAAAATGGGCCGAAATCGGTATTTTCGGGCCAGACGATGGCTAGGGTTTTAAATCCGACACGGAACTCGAGACACAGTCATAAATTAAGGAGAAGAATGCTATAAGGATCTCGCGGTCGTCGATTTCATCTGCACTTTTCGGGCGATTTTCGTACCACCCTAAAAAAATGGGCCGAAATCGGTATGTTCGGGCCAGACGATGGCTAGAGTTTGAAATCCGACACGGAACCCGAGACACAGTCATAAATTGAGGAGAAGAATGCTATAAGGATCTCGCGGTCGTCGATTTCATCTGCACTTTTCTGGCGATTTTCGTACCACCAGAAAAAATGGGCCGAAATCGATATTTTCGGGCCAGACGATAGCTAGGGTTTGAAATCTGACACGGAACCTGAGACAAAGTCATAAATTTAGGAGAAGAATGCTACATGGATCTCGCGGTCGTCGATTTCATCTGCACTTTTCGGGCGATTTTCGTACCACCCGACAAAAATCGGCCGAAATCGGTATTCTCAGGCCAGACGATGGCTAGGGTTTGAAATCCGACACGGAACCCGAGACACAATCATAAATTTAAGAGAAGAATGCTACAAGGATCTCGCGGTCGGTGATTTCATCTGGACTTTTCGGGCGATTTTCGTACCACTCTACAAAAATGGGCCGAAATCGGTATTTTCGGGCCAGACGATGGCTAGGGTTTGAAATCCGACACGGAACCCGAGACACAGTCATAAATTTAGGAGAAGAATGCTACAAGGATCTCGCGGTCGTCGATTTCATCTAGACTTTTCGGGCGATTTTCGTACCACCCGACAAAAATGGGCCGAAATCGGTATTTTCGGGCCAGACGATGGCTAGTGTTTGAAATCCGACACGGAACCCGAGACACAGTTATAAATTTAGGAGAAGAATGCTACAAGGATCTCGCGGTCGTCGATTTCATCTGCACTTTTCGGGCGATTTTCGTACCACCCGATAAAAATGGGCTGAAATCGGCATTTTCGGGCCAGACGATGGCTACGGTTTGAAATCCGACACGGAACCCGAGACACAGTCATAAATTTAGGAGAAGAATGCTACAAGGATCTCGCGGTCGTCGATTTCATCTGGACTTTTCGGGCGATTTTCGTACCACCCGACAAAAATGGGCCGAAATCGGTATTTTCGGACCAGTCGATTGCTAGGGTTTGAATTCCGACACAGAACCCGAGACACAGTCATAAATTTAGGAGAAGAATGCTACAAGGATCTCGCGGTCGTCGATTTCATCTGCACTTTTCGGGCGATTTTCGTACCACCGGACAAAAATGGGCCGAAGTCGGTATTTTCGCGCCAGACGATGGCTAGGGTTTGAAATCCGACACGGTACCCGAGACACAGTCATAAATTTAGGAGAAGAATGCTACAAGGATCTCGCGGTCGTCGATTTTATCTGCACTTTTCGGGCGATTTTCATACCACTCGACAAAAATGGGCCGAAATCGGTATTTTCGGGCCAGACGATGGCTAGGCTTTGAAATCCGACAAGGAACCCGAGACACAGTCATAAATTTAAGAGAAAAATGCTACAAGGATCTCGCAGTCGTCGGTTTCATCTGCACTTTTCGGGCGATTTTCGTACCACAAGAAAAAAATGGGCCGAAATCGGTATTTTCGGGCCAGACGATGGCTAGGCTTTGAAATCCGACAAGGAACCCGAGACACAGTCATAAATTTAAGAGAAGAATGCTACAAGGATCTCGCGGTCGTCGATTTAATCTGCACTTTTCGGGCGATTTTCGTACCACTCTACAAAAATGGGCCGAAATCAGTATTTTCGGGCCAGACGATGGCTAGGGTTTGAAATCCGACACGGAACCCGAGACACAGTCATAAATTTAGGAGAAGAATGCTACAAGGATCTCGCGGTCGTCGATTTCATCTGGACTTTTCGGACGATTTTCGTACCACCCGACAAAAATGGGCCGAAAGCGGTATTTTCGGGCCAGACGATGGCTAGGGTTTGAAATCCGACACGGAACCCGAGACACAGTCATAAATTTAGGAGAAGAATGCTACAAGGATCTCGCGGTCGTCGATTTCATCTGGACTTTTCGGGCGATTTTCGTACCACCCGACAAAAATGGGCCGAAATTGGTATTTTTGGGCCAGACGATGGCTAGGGTTTGAAATCCGACATGGAACCCGAGACACAGTCATAAATTTAGGAGAAGAATACTACAAGGATCTCGCGGTCGTCGATTTCATCTGCACTTTTCGGGCGATTTTCGTACCACCCGACAAAAATGGGCCGAAATCGGTATTTTCGGGCCAGACGATGGCTAGGGTTTGAAATCCGACACGGAACTCGAGACACAGTCATAAATTTTGAAGAAGAATGCCACAAGGATCTCGCGGTCGTCGATTTCATCTGGACTTTTCGGGCGATTTTCGTACCACCCGACAAAAATGGGCCGAAATCGGTATTTTCGGGCCAGGCGATGGCTAGGGTTTGAAATCTGACACGGAACCTGAGACACAATCATAAATTTAGGAGAAGAATGCTACAAGGATCTCACGGTCGTCGATTTCATCTGCACTTTTCGGGCGATTTTCGTACCACCCGACAAAAATGGGTCGAAATCGGTATTTTCAAGCCAGACGATTGCTAGGGTTTGAAATCCGACACGGAACCCGAGACACAGTCATAAATTTAGGAGAATAATGCTACAAGGATCTCGCGGTCGTCGATTTCATCTACACTTTTCGGGCGATTTTCGTACCACCCGACAAAAATGGGCCGAAATCGGTATTTTCGGGCCAGACGATGGCTAGGGTTTGAAATCCGACATGGAACCCGAGACACAGTCATAAATTGAGGAGAAGAACGCTATAAGGATCTCGCGGTCGTCGATTTCATCTGCACTTTTCGTGCGATTTTCGTACCACCCGACAAAAATGGGTCGAAATCGGTATTTTCGGGCCAGACGATGGCTAGGGTTTGAAATCCGACACGAAACCCGAGACACAGTCATAAATTTTGGAAAAGAATGCCACAAGGATCTTGCGGTCATCGATTTCATCTGGACTTTTTGGGCGATTTTCGTACAACCCGACAAAAATGGGCCGAAATCGGTATTTTCAGGTCAGACGATGGCTAGGGTTTGAAATCCGACACGGAACCCGAGACACAGTCATAAATTTAGGAGAAGAATGCTACAAGGATCTCGCGGTCGTCGATTTCATCTGGACTTTTCAGGCGATTTTCGTACCACCCGACAAAAATGGGCCGAAATCGGTATTTTCGGGCCAGTCGATTGCTAGGGCTTGAAATCCGACACGGAACCCGAGACACAGTCATAAATTTAGGAGAAGAATTCTACAAGGATCTCGCAGTCGTCGATTTCATCTGCACTTTTCGGGCGATTTTTGTACCACCCGACAAAAATGGGCCGAAGTCGGTATTTTCGCGCTAGACGATGGCTAGGATTTGAAATCCGACACGGAACCCGAGACACAGTCATAAATTTAGGAGAAGAATGCTACAAAGATCTCGCGGTTGTCGATTTTATCTGCACTTTTCGGGCGATTTTCGTACCACTCGACAAAAATGGGCCGAAATCGGTATTTTCGGGCCAGACGATGGCTAGGGTTTGAAATCCGACAAGGAACCCAAGACCCCGTCATAAATTTAAGAGAAGAATGCTACAAGGATCTCGCGGTCGTCGATTTCATCTGCACTTTACAGGCGATTTTCGTACCACTTGACAAAAATGGGCCGAAATCGGTATTTTCGGGCCAGACGATGGCTAGGGTTTGAAATCCGACACGGAACCCGAGACACAGTCATAAATTTAAGAGAAGAATGCTACAAGGATATCGCGGTCGTCAATTTCATCTGGACTTTTCGGGTGATTTTCGTACAATCCGACAAAAATGGGTCGAAGTCGGTATTTTCGGGCCAGACGATGGCTAGGGTTTGAAATCCGCACGAAACCCGAGACACCGTCATAAATTTAGGAGAAGAATGCTACAAGAATCTCGCGGTCGTCGATTTCATCTGCACTTTTCGGGCGATTTTCGTACCACCAGAAAAAATGCGCCGAAATCGGTATTTTCGGGCCAGACGATGGCTAGGGTTTTAAATCCGACACGGAACTCGAGACACAGTCATAAATTGAGGAGAAGAATGCTATAAGGATCTCGCGGTCGTCGATTTCATCTGCACTTTTCGGACGATTTTCGTACCACCCGAAAAAAATGGGCCAAAATCGGTATGTTCGGGCCAGACGATGGCTAGAGTTTGAAATCCGACACGGAACCCGAGACACAGTCATAAATTTAGGAGAAGAATGCTATAAGGATCTCGCGGTCGTCGATTTCATCTGCACTTTTCTGGCGATTTTCGTACCACCAGAAAAAAATGGGCCGAAATCGATATTTTCGGGCCAGACGATAGCTTGGGTTTGAAATCTGACACGGAACCTGAGACAAAGTCATAAATTTAGGAGAAGAATGCGAATGCTACAAGAATCTCGCGGTCGTCGATTTCATCTGCACTTTTCGGGCGATTTTCGTACCACCAGAAAAAATGGGCCGAAATCGGTATTTTCGGGCCAGACGATGGCTAGGGTTTTAAATCCGACACGGAACTTGAGACACAGTCATAAATTGAGGAGAAGAATGCTATAAGGATCTCGCGGTCGTCGATTTCATCTGCACTTTTCTGGCGATTTTCGTACCATCAGAAAAAATGGGCCGAAATCGATATTTTCGGGCCAGACGATAGCTAGGGTTTGAAATCTGACACGGAACCTGAGACAAAGTCATAAATTTAGGAGAAGAATGCTACAAGGATCTCGCGCTCGTCGATTTCATCTGCACTTTTCGGGCGATTTTTGTACCACCCGACAAAAATCGGCCGAAATCGGTATTATCGGGCCAGACGATGGCTAGGGTTTCAAATCCGACACGGAACCCGAGACACAATCATAAATTTAAGAGAAGAATGCTACAAGGATCTCGCGGTCGGTGATTTCATCTGGACTTTTCGGGCGATTTTCATACCACTCTACAAAAATGGGCCGAAATTGGTATTTTCGGGCCAGACGATGGCTAGGGTTTGAAATCCGACACGGAACCCGAGACACAGTCATAAATTTAGGAGAATAATGCTACAAGGATCTCGCGGTCGTCGATTTCATCTGGACTTTTCGGGCAATTTTCGTACCACCCGACAAAAATAGGCCGAAATCGGTATTTTCAGGCTAGACGATTGCTAGGGTTTGAAATCCGACACGGAACCCGAGACAAGTTCATAAATTTAGGAGAAGAATGCTACAAGGATCTCGCGGTCGTCGATTTCATCTAGACTTTTCGAGCGATTTTCGTACCATCCGACAAAAATGGGCCGAAGTCGGTATTTTCGCGCTAGACGATGGCTAGGATTTGAAATCCGACACGGAACCCGAGACACAGTCATAAATTTAGGAGAAGAATGCTACAAAGATCTCGCGGTCGTCGATTTTATCTGCACTTTTCGGGCGATTTTCGTACCACTCGACAAAAATGGGCCGAAATCGATATTTTCGGGCCAAACGATGGCTAGGGTTTGAAATCCGACAAGGAACCCAAGACCCCGTCATAAATTTAAGAGAAGAATGCTACAAGGATCTCGCGGTCGTCGATTTCATCTGCACTTTTCGGGCGATTTTCGTACCACTTGACTAAAATGGGCCGAAATCGGTATTTTCGGGCCAGACGATTGCTAGGATTTGAAATTCGACACGGAACCCGAGACACAGTCATAAAATTAGGAGAAGAATGCTACAAGGATCTCGCGGTCGTCGATTTTATCTGCACTTTTCGGGCGATTTTCGTACCACTCGACAAAAATGGGCCGAAATCGGTATTTTCGGGCAGACGATGGCTAGGGTTTGAAATCCGACAACGAACCCGAGACACAGTCATAAATTTAAGAGAAAAATGCTACAAGGATCTCGCGGTCGTCGATTTCATCTGCACTTTTCGGGTGATTTTCGTACAACCCGACAAAAATGGGTCGAAATCGGTATTTTCGGGCCAGACGATGGCTAGGGTTTGAAATCCGCACGAAACCCGAGACACGGTCATAAATTTAGGAGAAGAATGCTACCAGAATCTCGCGGTCGTCGATTTCATCTGCACTTTTCGGGCGATTTTCGTACCACCAGAAAAAAATGGGCCGAAATCGGTATTTTCGGGCCAGACGATGGCTAGGGTTTGAAATTTGACACGGAACTCGAGACACAGTCATAAATTGAGGAGAAGAATGTTATAAGGATCTCGCGGTCGTCGATTTCATCTGCACTTTTCGGGCGATTTTCGTACCACCCGAAAAAAATGGGCCGAAATCGGTATTTTCGGGCCAGACGATGGCTAGGGTTTGAAATTCGACAAGGAACCCAAGACCCCGTCATAAATTTAAGAGAAGAATGCTACAAGGATCTCGCGGTCGTCGATTTCATCTGCACTTTTCGGGCGATTTTCGTACCACTTGACAAAAATGTGCCGAAATCAGTATTTTCGGGCCAGACGATGGCTAGGATTTGAAATCCGACACGGAACCCGAGACACAGTCATAAAATTAGGAGAAGAATGCTACAAGGATCTCGCGGTCGTCGATTTCATCTGGACTTTTCGGGCGATTTTCGTACAACCCGACA
>JBBPBP010000877.1:153270-158270 GCA_037974735.1 Cicer chorassanicum | reverse complement strand
GCTGGCTGGCCAGCAACTAGTCACCTAGTCACCAGGGCAACATGCTTACTCGCAGGACAGCACTCAGTCACTCGGCAAGCACTAAGTTACTTAGCAACGAAATCCAAATTTTTTTAAGTGCAGAAAATTTGATGTCCATGTCATGTGCTTTTATGAGGCAAGTCCCATAATAAATTTGGCTCATGATTAATTTTTTAATATTTTTTAATTATATTTTTAATATTTTCTGCACTTAAAAAAATTACAATAATTTCATCCCTTGTCAGAAAATTCTAATTTTTTGTGGGAAGTGTTTTTTAATTATTGAGAACGTCCCTGTAAAATTTCATGAAAAAATTCCAAGTCTAGATGCCTCAACTCGAAAATCTGGCCCTTATAAAAATGTTTAAAAAAAATCCGTTTGTCAAAAAATTCCAAATTTTTTTCTGGATATGGTTATTGGGTTGATGAACATTCGTGCAAATTTTCATGAAAAAATTCGAAGTCTAGGTCCCTCAAAATTGGTTTTCCTCCTATAGGTACATGAAGGCAAGCCAGCACTAGTCACCAGGCCAGCCAGCACTAGTCACCTGGCCAGCCAGCACTAGTCACCTGACCAGCCAGCACTAGTCACCTGGCCAGCCAGCACTAGTCACCAGGCCAGCCAGCACTAGTCACCAGGCCAGCCAGCACTAGTCACCAGGCCAGCCAGCACTAGTCACTTGCCCAACACCTAGTCACTTTGTAACCAAATCCAAATTTTGTTTTCAATGAAAATTTGATGTCCATGTTTTTTGTATTATGATGCAAGTCCCATTATAATTTTTTCCAAAAATTAATTTTTTAATTTTTTTAATATTTTTTAATTATATTTTTAATATTTTCTGCACTTAAAAAAATTATAATTAATTCATCCCATGTCAGAAAATTCTAATTTTTTGTGGGAAGTGTTTTTTAATTATTGAGAACGTGCCTGTAAAATTTCATGAAAAAATTCCAAGTCTAGATGCCTCAACTCGAAAATCTGGCCCTTATAAAAATTTTTTAAAAAAATCCGTTTGTCAAAAAATTCCAAATTTTTTTCTGGATATTATTATTGGGTTGATGAACATTCGTGCAAATTTTCATGAAAAAATACGAAGTCTAGGTCCCTCAAAAGTGGTTTTCCTCCTATAGCTGAAAAAGGGCTCTCTTTCTACAAAACTGGAAAAAGCACATCAAACATATATAGGGGAAGGTATGTGTGCTCCAGGCCAGGGCCAGGGCAAAATCCGTGGCTCAGGCCTCGGCCAAGGCCAGGACAAAAAAAAAATTGGAAGGATGTGGGTATGATAAGGCAACTGTTGGCTTGTGAATTGACGGACGGTGTAGCAAAATAAAAAATTTGACCCGGATGTGGAAATCCAATACGCGCGCGAGCACTTCGACCACGGCTACGACGTAGGCGTGGACGGGGCACGGGCGCATGTTGGTTGCTAATCGAGGGGCGTAGCAACGGAAACCGAAATTTGGGAAGGATGTGGGTAAATCAAGACGCGCGCGCGACGACTACGACTACGACTACGACTACGACTACGACTACGACTACGACTACGACTACGACTACGACTACGACTACGACTACGACTACGACTAATAGCAGTAAGGGTTTAAGAAATACGAAAATTGGCACAGGGCTATGCCCTCCCTCGAAGGATTGGGCGCGTGCCGTCCTAAGGCAATTCGTTCCTTGACCAGGGAAGGCTCGTGGGTCACTTGAACCCAGCTATGTGTCGGTCACAGTGCATGACTTAGACTGTCCGCTCCGTGACTAGGGAAGGCTCGTGGGTCGCTTGAACCCAACTATGTGTCGGTCACGGTGCATGACTTAGACTGTCCGTTGCTTGACTAGGGAAGGCTCGTGGGTCGCTTGAACCCAACTATGTGTCGGTCACAGTGCATGACTTATACTTTATTCACCGTAGGCGAGTGTCCGTTCCGTGACTAGGGAGGGCTCCCAGTAGGCTCGTGAGACACTTGGACAGCATGCCGTCCAAGACTGTCAGTGACTTGGGAAGGCCAGTGAGTCACTTGGGCAACTGGCTGGCCGGCTCATTCACCATGGCAGCAGGCTGGCTGGCTGGCCAGCAACTAGTCACCTAGTCACCAGGGCAACATGCTTACTCGCAGGACAGCACTCAGTCACTCGGCAAGCACTAAGTTACTTAGCAACGAAATCCAAATTTTTTTAAGTGCAGAAAATTTGATGTCCATGTCATGTGCTTTTATGATGCAAGTCCCATAATAAATTTGGCTCATGATTAATTTTTTAATATTTTTTAATTATTTTTTTAATATTTTCTGCACTTAAAAAAATTACAATAATTTCATCCCTTGTCAGAAAATTCTAATTTTTTGTGGGAAGTGTTTTTTAATTATTGAGAACGTCCCTGTAAAATTTCATGAAAAAATTCCAAGTCTAGATGCCTCAACTCGAAAATCTGGCCCTTATAAAAATGTTTAAAAAAAATCCGTTTGTCAAAAAATTCCAAATTTTTTTCTGGATATTGTTATTGGGTTGATGAACATTCGTGCAAATTTTCATGAAAAAATTCGAAGTCTAGGTCCCTCAAAATTGGTTTTCCTCCTATAGGTACATGAAGGCCAGCCAGCACTAGTCACCAGGCCAGCCAGCACTAGTCACCTGACCAGCCAGCACTAGTCACCTGACCAGCCAGCACTAGTCACCTGACCAGCCAGCACTAGTCACCAGGCCAGCCAGCACTAGTCACTTGCCCAACACCTAGTCACTTTGTAACCAAATCCAAATTTTGTTTTCAATGAAAATTTGATGTCCATGTTTTTTGTATTATGATGCAAGTCCCATTATAATTTTTTCCAAAAATTAATTTTTTAATTTTTTTAATATTTTTTAATTATATTTTTAATATTTTCTGCAATTAAAAAAATTATAATTAATTCATCCCATGTCAGAAAATTCTAATTTTTTGTGGGAAGTGTTTTTTAATTATTGAGAACGTCCCTGTAAAATTTTATGAAAAAATTCCAAGTCTAGATACCTCAACTCGAAAATCTGGCCCTTATAAAAATTTTTAAAAAAAATCCGTTTGTCAAAAAATTCCAAATTTTTTTCTGGATATTATTATTGGGTTGATGAACATTCGTGCAAAATTTCATGAAAAAATTCGAAGTCTAAGTCCCTCAAAAGTGGTTTTTCTCCTATAGCTGAAAAAGGGCTCTCTTTCTACAAAACTGGAAAAAACACATCAAACATATATAGGGGGAGGACCTCGCAGGTCATGACTAAGGTGTGCACGGGCTGACTCGGCCAGCTCTCGGCCAGCTCTCGGACAGAATCAGCCAGCTCTTGCTGGGCGTGACTCGATTGGATTTTCACGTTGTCCTAGTCAATTTTTTTGACTATCACATTTTCGGATTGTCCTTGACAGCCTCGTCCATCTTTGAAACTGGTTGTGCAAGCTCGTGGGCTGGGCAAAAGTTGTCTTGGAAAGTCCCTAACACCTTAGTCATGGACTGCCTCCCCTCGGGTGTAGGATAGGTGGTTGGTAGTGAACATGGCTCAGACAGGAAATAACATCTCATGGGTAGATGTTGTCTGAGTTGTGGTAGCTATTTCCTATGCCCTCGAGACCGGTGTCCCTGTCCCTTAAGTACGACGCGTCCCTCAGGTTATTCTCTTGTGTTTGACACAAGGGGTGATTGTCTTCGGTGCGTGACTACATTGAACTTTTAAATACGTTGGGTTTCTTATTGGTCCTTCATTTGGTCCTAGATTAAAGTTAACCCTTGGATTTAGTTGTTCCGTCGGTCACTCCCCGTTGCAGTTGTCCCGAGTCGAAAGCACCCGTCCCTCAGGTTTTTTCTCTTGTGTTTGACACAAGGGCGTCCCTCAGGTTTTTTCTCTTGTGTTTGACACAAGGGCGTCCCACAGGTTTTTTCTCTTGTGTTTGACACAAGGGGTGATTGTCTTCGGTGCGTGGCTACATTGAGCTTTTAAATACGCTGGGTTTCTTAATGGTCGTTCATTTGGTCCTAGATTAAAGTTAACCCTTGGATTTAATTGTTCCGTGAGTCACTCCCCGTTGCAGTTGTCCCGAGTCGAAAGCACGCGTCCCTCAGGTTTTTAAAATTGTGTTTGACACAAGGGGTGATTGTCTTCGGTGCGTGGCTACATTGAGCTTTTAAATACGCTGGGTTTCTTAATGGTCCTTCATTTGGTCCTAGATTAAAGTTAACCCTTGGATTTAGTTGTTCCGTGAGTCACGCCCCGGTGCAGTTGTAAACGTCCCTGCACTAGTCACTCGGCCAGCTCTCGGCCAGCTCTCGGACAGAATCAGCCAGCCAGCACTAGTCACCAGGCCAGCCAGCACTAGTCACCAGGCCAGCCAGCACTAGTCACCAGGCCAGCCAGCACTAGTCACCTGGCCAGCCAGCACTAGTCACTTGCCCAACACCTAGTCACTTTGTAACCAAATCCAAATTTTGTTTTCAATGAAAATTTGATGTCCATGTTTTTTGTATTATGATGCAAGTCCCATTATAATTTTTTCCAAAAATTAATTTTTTAATTTTTTTAATATTTTTTAATTATATTTTTAATATTTTCTGCACTTAAAAAAATTATAATTAATTCATCCCATGTCAGAAAATTCTAATTTTTTGTGGGAAGTGTTTTTTAATTATTGAGAACGTGCCTGTAAAATTTCATGAAACAATTCCAAGTCTAGATGCCTCAACTCGAAAATCTGGCCCTTATAAAAATTTTTTAAAAAAATCCGTTTGTCAAAAAATTCCAAATTTTTTTCTGGATATTATTATTGGGTTGATGAACATTCGTGCAAATTTTCATGAAAAAATTCGAAGTCTAGGTCCCTCAAAAGTGGTTTTCCTCCTATAGCTGAAAAAGGGCTCTCTTTCTACAAAACTGGAAAAAGCACATCAAACATATATAGGGGAAGGTATGTGTGCTCCAGGCCAGGGCCAGGGCAAAATCCGTGGCT
>JBBPBP010000877.1:108692-127462 GCA_037974735.1 Cicer chorassanicum | reverse complement strand
AATCCGACACGGAACTCGAGACACAGTCATAAATTTAAGAGAAGAATGCTACAAGAATCTCGCAGTCGTCGATTTCATCTGCACTTTTCGGGCGATTTTCGTACCACAAAAAAAAAATGGGCCGAAATCGGTATTTTCGGGCCAGACGATGGCTAGGGTTTGAAATCCGACACGGAATCCGAGACACAGTCATAAATTTAAGAGAAGAATGCTACAAGGATCTCGCGGTCGTCGATTTCATATGGACTTTCCGATCGATTTTCGTACCACTTGACAAAAACGGGCCGAAATCGGTATTTTCGAGCCAGACGATGGCTAGGGTTTGAAATCCGACATGGAATGCGAGACACAATCATAAATTTAGGAGAAGAATGCTACAAGGATCTCGCGGTCGTCGATTTTATCTGCACTTTTCGGGCGATTTTCGTACCACCCGACAAAAACGGGCCGAAATCGGTATTTTCAGGCCAGACGATGGCTAGGGTTTGAAATCCGACACGGAACCTGAGACACAGTCATAAATTTAAGAGAAGAATGCTACAAGGATCTCGCGGTCGTCGATTTCATTTGGACTTTTCGGATGATTTTTGTACAACCCAACAAAAATGGGTCGAAATCGGTATTTTCGGGCCAGACGATGGCTAGGGTTTGAAATCCGCACGAAACCCGAGACACCGTCATAAATTTAGGAGAAGAATGCTACAAGAATCTCGCGGTCGTCGATTTCATCTACACTTTTCGGGCGATTTTCGTACCACCCGACAAAAATGGGCCGAAATCGGTATTTTCGCGCCAGACGATGGCTAGGGTTTTAAATCCGACACGGAACCCGAGACACAGTCATAAATTGAGGAGATGAATGCTACAAGGATCTCGCGGTCGTCGATTTCATCTGGTCTTTTCGGGCGATTTTCGTATCACCCGACAAAAATGGGCTGAAATCGGTATTTTCAGGCCAGACGATTGCTAGGGTTTGAAATCCGACACGGAACTCGAGACACAGTCATAAATTGAGGAGAAGAATGCTTTAAGGATCTCGCGGTCGTCGATTTCATCTGCACTTTTCGGGCGATTTTCGTACCACTCGAAAAAAATGGGCCGAAATCGGTATTTTCGGGCCAGACGATGGCTAGGGTTTGAAATCTGACACGGAACCTGAGACAAAGTCATAAATTTAGGAGAAGAATGCTACAAGGATCTCGCGGTCGTCGATTTCATCTGGACTTTTCGGGCTATTTTCGTACCACCCGACAAAAATGGGCCGAAATCGGTATTTTCGGGCTAGACGATGGCTAGGGTTTGAAATCCGACACGGAACCCGAGACACAGTCATAAATTTATGAGAAGAATGCTACAAGGATCTCGCGGTCGTCGATTTCATTTGGACTTTTCGGATGATTTTCGTACAACCCGACTAAAATGGGTCGAAATCGGTATTTTCGGGCCAGACGATGGCTAGGCTTTGAAATCCGCACGAAACCTGAAACACCGTCATAAATTTAGGAGAAGAATGCTACAAGAATCTCGCGGTCGTCGATTTCATCTGCACTTTTCGGGCGATTTTCGTACCACCAGAAAAAAAATGGGCCGAAATCGGTATTTTCGGGCCAGACGATGGCTAGGGTTTGAAATCCGACACGGAACTCGAGACACAGTCATAAATTTAAGAGAAGAATGCTACAAGAATCTCGCAGTCGTCGATTTCATCTGCACTTTTCGGGCGATTTTCATACCACCAGAAAAAAATGGGCCGAAATCGGTATTTTCGGGCCAGACGATGGCTAGGGTTTGAAATCCGACACGGAATCCGAGACACAGTCATAAATTTAAGAGAAGAATGCTACAAGGATCTCGCGGTCGTCGATTTCATATGGACTTTTCGGTCGATTTTCGTACCACTTGACAAAAATGGGCCGAAATCGGTATTTTCGAGCCAGACGATGGCTAGGGTTTGAAATCCGACACGGAATGCGAGACACAATCATAAATTTAGGAGAAGAATGCTACAAGGATCTCGCGGTCGTCGATTTTATCTGCACTTTTCGGGCGATTTTCGTACCACCCGACAAAAACGGGCCGAAATCGGTATTTTCAGGCCAGACGATGGCTAGGGTTTGAAATCCGACACGGAACCTGAGACACAGTCATAAATTTAAGAGAAGAATGCTACAAGGATCTCGCGGTCGTCGATTTCATTTGGACTTTTCGGATGATTTTTGTAAAACCCAACAAAAATGGGTCGAAATCGGTATTTTCGGGCCAGACGATGGCTAGGGTTTGAAATCCGCACGAAACCCAAGACACCGTCATAAATTTAGGAGAAGAATGCTACAAGAATCTCGCGGTCGTCGATTTCATCTACACTTTTCGGGCGATTTTCGTACCACCCGACAAAAATGGGCCGCAATCGGTATTTTCGCGCCAGACGATGGCTAGGGTTTTAAATCCGACACGGAACCCGAGACACAGTCATAAATTGAGGAGATGAATGCTACAAGGATCTCGCGGTCGTCGATTTCATCTGGACTTTTCGGGCGATTTTCGTACCACCCGACAAAAATGGGCTGAAATCGGTATTTTCAGGCCAGACAATTGCTAGGGTTTGAAATCCGACACGGAACTCGAGACACAGTCATAAATTGAGGAGAAGAATGCTTTAAGGATCTCGCGGTCGTCGATTTCATCTGCACTTTTCGGGCGATTTTCGTACCACTCGAAAAAAAGGGCCGAAATCGGTATTTTCGGGCCAGACGATGGCTAGGGTTTGAAATCTGACACGGAACCTGAGACAAAGTCATAAATTTAGGAGAAGAATGCTACAAGGATCTCGCGGTCGTCGATTTCATCTGGACTTTTCGGGCTATTTTCGTACCACCCGACAAAAATGGGCCGAAATCGGTATTTTCGGGCTAGACGATGGCTAGGGTTTGAAATCCGACACGGAACCCGAGACACAGTCATAAATTGAGGAGAAGAATGCTACAAGGATCTCGCGGTCGTCGATTTCATCTGAACTTTTCGGGCGATTTTCGTACCACCCGACAAAAATGGGCCGAAATCGGTATTTTCAGGCCAGTCGATTGCTAGGGTTTGAAATCCGACACAGAACTTGAGACACAATCATAAATTTAGGAGAAGAATGCTACAAGGATCTCGCGGTCGTCGATTTCATCTACACTTTTCGGGCGATTTTCGTACCACCCGACAAAAATGGGCCGAAATCAGTATTTTCGCGCCAGACGATGGCTAGGGTTTTAAATCCGACACGGAACCCGAGACACAGTCATAAATTGAGGAGATGAATGCTACAAGGATCTCGCGGTCGTAGATTTCATTTGGACTTTTCGGGCGATTTTCGTACCACCCGACAAAAATAAGCTGAAATCGGTATTTTCAGGCCAGACAATTGCTAGGGTTTGAAATCCGACACGGAACTCGAGACACAGTCATAAATTGAGGAGAAGAATGCTTTAAGGATCTCGCGGTCGTCGATTTCATCTGCACTTTTCGGGCGATTTTCGTACCACTCGAAAAAAATAGCACGATATCGGTATTTTCGGGCCAGACGATGGCTAGGGTTTGAAATCTGACACGGAACCTGAGACAAAGTCATAAATTTAGGAGAAGAATGCTACACGGATCTCGCGGTCGTCGATTTCATCTGGACTTTTTGGGCTATTTTCGTACCACCCGACAAAAATGGGCCGAAATCGGTATTTTCGGGCTAGACGATGGCTAGGGTTTGAAATCCGACACGGAACTCGAGACACAGTCATAAATTGAGGAGAAGAATGCTACAAGGATCTCGCGTTCGTCGATTTCATCTGAACTTTTCGGGCGATTTTCGTACCACCCGACAAAAATGGGCCGAAATCGGTATTTTCGGGCCAGTCGATTGCTAGGGTTTGAAATCCGACACAGAACTTGAGACACAGTCATAATTTTAGGAAAAGAATGCTACAAGGATCTCGCGGTCGTCGATTTCATCTACACATTTCGGGCGATTTTCGTACCACCCGACAAAAATGGGCCGAAATCAGTATTTTCGCGCCAGACGATGGCTAGGGTTTTAAATCCGACACGGAACCCGAGACACAGTCATAAATTGAGGAGATGAATGCTACAAGGATCTCGCGGTCGTCGATTTCATCTGGACTTTTCGGGCGATTTTCGTACCACCCGACAAAAATGGGCTGAAATCGGTATTTTCAGGCCAGACAATTGCTAGGGTTTGAAATCCGACACGGAACTCGAGACACAGTCATAAATTGAGGAGAAGAATGCTTTAAGGATCTCGCGGTCGTCGATTTCATCTGCACTTTTCGGGCGATTTTCGTACCACTCGAAAAAAAGGGCCGAAATCGGTATTTTCGGGCCAGACGATGGCTAGGGTTTGAAATCTGACACGGAACCTGAGACAAAGTCATAAATTTAGGAGAAGAATGCTACAAGGATCTCGCGGTCGTCGATTTCATCTGGACTTTTCGGGCTATTTTCGTACCACCCGACAAAAATGGGCCGAAATCGGTATTTTCGGGCTAGACGATGGCTAGGGTTTGAAATCCGACACGGAACCCGAGACACAGTCATAAATTTATGAGAAGAATGCTACAAGGATCTCGCGGTCGTCGATTTCATTTGGACTTTTCGGATGATTTTCGTACAACCCGACTAAAATGGGTCGAAATCGGTATTTTCGGGCCAGACGATGGCTAGGCTTTGAAATCCGCACGAAACCTGAAACACCGTCATAAATTTAGGAGAAGAATGCTACAAGAATCTCGCGGTCGTCGATTTCATCTGCACTTTTCGGGCGATTTTCGTACCACCAGAAAAAAAATGGGCCGAAATCGGTATTTTCGGGCCAGACGATGGCTAGGGTTTGAAATCCGACACGGAACTCGAGACACAGTCATAAATTTAAGAGAAGAATGCTACAAGAATCTCGCAGTCGTCGATTTCATCTGCACTTTTCGGTCGATTTTCGTACCACTTGACAAAAATGGGCCGAAATCGGTATTTTCGGGCCAGACGATGGCTAGGGTTTGAAATCCGACACGGAACGCGAGACACAGTCATAAATTTAGGAGAAGAATGCTACAAAGATCTCGCGGTCGTCGATTTTATCTGCACTTTTCGAGCGATTGTCGTACCACCCGACAAAAATGGGCCGAAATCGGTATTTTCAGGCCAGACGATGGCTAGGGTTTGAAATCCGACACGGAACCCGAGACACAGTCATAAATTTAAGAGAAGAATGCTACAAGGATCTCGCGGTCGTCGATTTCATTTGGACTTTTCGGATGATTTTTGTACAACCCAACAAAAATGGGTCGAAATCGGTATTTTCGGGCCAGACGATGGCTAGGGTTTGAAATCCGCACGAAACCCGAGACACCGTCATAAATTTAGGAGAAGAATGCTACAAGAATCTCGCGGTCGTCGATTTCATCTACACTTTTCGGGCGATTTTCGTACCACCCGACAAAAATGGGCCGAAATCGGTATTTTCGCGCCAGACGATGGCTAGGGTTTTAAATCTGACACGGAACCTGAGACAAAGTCATAAATTTAGGAGATGAATGCTACAAGGATCTCGCGGTCGTCGATTTCATCTGCACTTTTCGGGCGATTTTCGTAGAACCCAACAAAAATGGGCCGAAATCGGTATTTTCAGGCCAGACGATGGCTAGGGTTTGAAATCCGACACGGAACCCGAGACACAGTCATAAATTTAAGAGAAGAATGCTACAAGGATCTCGCGGTCGGTGATTTCATCTGGACTTTTCGGGCGATTTTCGTACCACTCTACAAAAATAGGCCGAAATCGGTATTTTCAAGCCAGACGATGGCTAGGGTTTGAAATCCGACACGGAACCCGAGACACAGTCATTAATTTAGGAGAAGAATGCTACAAGGATCTCGCGGTCGTCGATTTCATCTAGACTTTTCGGGCGATTTTCGTACCACCCGACAAAAATGGGCTGAAATCGATATTTTCAGGCCAGACGATTGCTAGGGTTTGAAATCCGACACGGAACCCGAGACACAGTCATAAATTTAGGAGAAGAATGCTACAAGGATCTCGCGGTCGTCGATTTCATCTGCACTTTTCGGGCGATTTTCGTACCACTCGAAAAAAATGGGCTGAAATCGGTATTTTCGGGCCAGAAGATGGCTAGGGTTTGAAATCTGACACGGAACCTGAGACAAAGTCATAAATTTAGGAGAAGAATGCTACAAGGATCTCGCGGTCGTCGATTTCATCTGGACTTTTCCGGCGATTTTCGTACCACCCGACAAAAATGGGCCGAAATCGGTATTTTCGGGCTAGACGATGGCTAGGGTTTGAAATCCGACACGGAACCCGAGACACAGTCATAAATTGAGGAGAAGAATGCTACAAGGATCTCGCGGTCGTCGATTTCATCTGCACTTTTCGGGCGATTTTCGTACCACCCGACAAAAATGGGTCGAAATCGGTATTTTCGGGCCAGACGATGGCTAGGGTTTGAAATCCTACACGGAACCCGAGACACAGTCATAAATTTAGGAGAAGAATGCTACAAGGATCTCGCGGTCGTCGATTTCATCTGGACTTTTCGGGCTATTTTCGTACCACCCGACAAAAATGGGCCGAAATCGGTATTTTCGGGCCAGACGATGGCTAGGGTTTGAAATCTGATACGGAACCCGAGACACAGTCATAAATTTAGGAGAAGAATGCTACAAGGATCTCGCGATCGTCGATTTCATCTGCACTTTTCGGGCGATTTTCGTACCACCCGACAAAAATGGGCCGAAATCGGTATTATCGGGCCAGACGATGGCTAGGATTTGAAATCCGACACGAAACCCGAGACACAGTCATAAATTTAGGAGAAGAATGCTACAAGGATCTCGCGGTCGTCGATTTCATCTGCACTTTTCGGGCGATTTTCGTACCACCCGACAAAAATGGGCCGAAATCGGTATTTTCGGGCCAGAAGATGGCTAGGGTTTGAAATCCGACACGGAACCCGAGACACAGTCATAAATTTAAGAGAAGAATGCTACAAGGATCTCGCGGTCGGTGATTTCATCTGGACTTTTCGGGCGATTTTCGTACCACCCGACAAAAATGGGCCGAAATCGGTATTTTCGGGCCAGACGATGGCTAGGGTTTGAATTTCGACATGGAACCCGAGACACAATCATAAATTGAGGAGAAGAATGCTATAAGGATCTCGCGGTCGTCGATTTCATCTGCACTTTTCGGGCGATTTTCGTACCACCCGACAAAAATGGGCCGAAATCGGTATTTTCGGGCCAGACGATGGCTAAGGTTTGAAATCCTACAAGGAACCCGAGACATATTCATAAATTTAGGAGAAGAATAATACAAGGATCTCGCGGTTGTCGATTTCATATGGACTTTTCGGGCGATTTTCGTACCACCCGACAAAAATGGGCGAAAATCGGTATTTTCAGGCCAGACGATGGCTAGGGTTTGAAATCTGACACGGAACCCGAGACACAGTCATAAATTTAGGAGAAGAATGCTACAAGGATCTCGCAGTCGTCGATTTCATCTGCACTTTTCGGGCGATTTTCGTACCACCCGACAAAAATGGGCCGAAATCGGTATTTTCGGGCCAGACGATGGCTAGGGTTTGAAATCCGACACGAAACCCGAGACACAGTCATAAATTTAAGAGAAGAATGCTACAAGGATCTCGCGGTCGTCGATTTCATCTGCACTTTTCGGGCGATTTTCGTACCACCCGACAAAAATTGGCCGAAATCGGTATTTTCGGGCCAGACGATGGCTAGGGTTTGAAATCCGACACGGAACCCGAGACACAGTCATAAATTTAAGAGAAGAATGCTACAAGGATCTCGCGGTCGTCGATTTCATCTGGACTTTTTGGGTGATTTTCGTACAACCCGACAAAAATGGGTCGAAATCGGTATTTTCGGGCCAGACGATGGCTAGGGTTTGTAATCCGCACGAAACCCGAGACACCGTCATAAATTTAGGAGAAGAATGCTACAAGAATCTCGCGGTCGTCGATTTCATCTGCACTTTTCGGGCGATTTTCGTACCACCAGAAAAAAATGGGCCGAAATCTGTATTTTCGGGCCAGACGATGCCTAGGGTTTGAAATCCGACACGGAACTCGAGACACAGTCATAAATTGAGGAGAAGAATGCCATAAGGATCTCGCGGTCGTCGATTTCATCTGCACTTTTTGAGCGATTTTCGTACCACCCGAAAAAAATGGGCTGAAATCGGTATTTTCGGGCCAGACGATGGCTAGGGTTTGAAATCTGACACGGAACCCGAGACACAGTCATAAATTTAAGAGAAGAATGCTACAAGGATCTCGCGATCGTCGATTTCATCTGGACTTTTCGGGCGATTTTCGTACCACCCGACAAAAATGGGCCGAAATCGGTATTTTCGGGCCAGACGATGGCTAGGGTTTGAAATCCGACATGGAACCCGAGACACAGTCATAAATTTAAGAGAAGAATGCTACAAGGATCTCGCGGTCGTCGAATTCATCTGCACTTTTCGGGCGATTTTCGTACCACTTGACAAAAATGGGCCGAAATCGGTATTTTCGGGCCAGACGATGGCTAGGGTTTGAAATGCGACACGGAACTCGAGACACAGTCATAAATTTAAGAGAAGAATGCTACAAGGATCTCGCGGTCGTCGATTTCATCTGGAGTTTTCGGGCGATTTTCGTACCACCCGACAAAAATGGGCCGAAATCGGTATTTTCGGGCCAGTCGATTGCTAGGGTTTGAAATCCGACACAGAACCCGAGACACAGTCATAAATTTAGGAGAAGAATGCTACAAGGATCTCGCGGTCGTCGATTTCATCTGCACTTTTCGGATGATTTTCGTACCACCCGACAAAAAAGGGCCGAAGTCGGTATTTTCGCGCCAGACGATGGCTAGGATTTGAAATCCGACACGGAACCCGAGACACAGTCATAAATTTAGGAGAAGAATGCTACAAGGATCTCGCGGTCGTCGATTTCATCTGCACTTTTCGGGCGATTTTCGTACCACTCGAAAAAAAGGGCCGAAATCGGTATTTTCGGGCCAGACGATGGCTAGGGTTTGAAATCTGACACGGAACCTGAGACAAAGTCATAAATTTAGGAGAAGAATGCTACAAGGATCTCGCGGTCGTCGATTTCATCTGGACTTTTCGGGCTATTTTCGTACCACCCGACAAAAATGGGCCGAAATCGGTATTTTCGGGCTAGACGATGGCTAGGGTTTGAAATCCGACACGGAACCCGAGACACAGTCATAAATTGAGGAGAAGAATGCTACAAGGATCTCGCGGTCGTCGATTTCATCTGAACTTTTCGGGCGACTTTCGTACCACCCGACAAAAATGGGCCGAAATCGGTATTTTCGGGACAGTGGATTGCTAGGGTTTGAAATCCGACACAGAACTTGAGACACAGTCATAATTTTAGGAGAAGAATGATACAAGGATCTCGCGGTCGTCGATTTCATCTACACTTTTCAGGCGATTTTCGTACTACCCGACAAAAATGGGCCAAAATCAGTATTTTCGCGCCAGACGATGGCTAGGGTTTTAAATCCGACACGGAACCCGAGACACAGTCATAAATTGAGGAGATGAATGCTACAAGGATCTCGCGGTCGTAGATTTCATTTGGACTTTTCGGGCGATTTTCGTACCACCCGACAAAAATAAGCTGAAATCGGTATTTTCAGGCCAGACAATTGCTAGGGTTTGAAATCCGACACGGAACCCGAGACACAGTCATAAATTTAAGAGAAGAATGCTACAAGGATCTCGCGGTTGCGATTTCATCTGGACTTTTTGGGCGATTTTCGTACAACCCGACTAAAATGGGTCGAAATCGGTATTTTCGGGCCAGACGATGGCTAGGCTTTGAAATCCGCACGAAACCCGAGACACCGTCATAAATTTAGGAGAAGAATGCTACAAGAATCTCGCGGTCGTCGATTTCATCTACACTTTTCGGGCGATTTTTGTACCACCCGACAAAAATGGGCCGAAATCGGTATTTTCGCGCCAGACGATGGCTAGGGTTTGAAATCCGACACGGAACGCGAGACACAGTCATAAATTTAGGAGAAGAATGCTACAAGGATCTCGCGGTCGTCGATTTTATCTGCACTTTTCGAGCGATTTTCGTACCACCCGACAAAAATGGGCCGAAATCGGTATTTTCGGGCCAAACGATGGCTAGGGTTTGAAATCTGACACGGAACCCGAGACACAGTCATAAATTTAAGAGAAGAATGCTACAAGGATCTCGCGGTTGCGATTTCATCTGGACTTTTTGGGCGATTTTCGTACAACCCGACTAAAATGGGTCGAAATCGGTATTTTCGGGCCAGACGATGGCTAGGCTTTGAAATCCGCACGAAACCTGAAACACCGTCATAAATTTAGGAGAAGAATGCTACAAGAATCTCGCGGTCGTCGATTTCATCTGCACTTTTCGGGCGATTTTCGTACCACCAGAAAAAAAATGGGCCGAAATCGGTATTTTCGGGCCAGACGATGGCTAGGGTTTGAAATCCGACACGGAACTCGAGACACAGTCATAAATTTAAGAGAAGAATGCTACAAGAATCTCGCAGTCGTCGATTTCATCTGCACTTTTCGGGCGATTTTCGTACCACCAGAAAAAAATGGGCCGAAATCGGTATTTTCGGGCCAGACGATGGCTAGGGTTTGAAATCCGACACGGAATCCGAGACACAGTCATAAATTTAAGAGAAGAATGCTACAAGGATCTCGCGGTCGTCGATTTCATCTGGACTTTTCGGTCGATTTTCGTACCACTTGACAAAAATGGGCCGAAATCGGTATTTTCGAGCCAGACGATGGCTAGGGTTTGAAATCCGACACGGAACGCGAGACACAATCATAAATTTAGGAGAAGAATGCTACAAGGATCTCGCGGTCGTCGATTTTATCTGCACTTTTCGGGCGATTTTCGTACCACCCGACAAAAATGGGCCGAAATCGGTATTTTCAGGCCAGACGATGGCTAGGGTTTAAAATCCGACACGGAACCTGAGACACAGTCATAAATTTAAGAGAAGAATGCTACAAGGATCTCGCGGTCGTCGATTTCATTTGGACTTTTCGGATGATTTTTGTACCACCCGACAAAAATGGGCCGAAATCGGTATTTTCGGGCTAGACGTTGCTAGGGTTTGAAATCCGACACGGAACCCGAGACACAGTCATAAATTGAGGAGAAGAATGCTACAAGGATCTCGCGGTCGTCGATTTCATCTGAACTTTTCGGGCGATTTTCGTACCACCCGACAAAAATGGGCCGAAATCAGTATTTTCGGGCCAGACGATGGCTAGGGTTTGAAATCCGACACGGAATCCGAGACACAGTCATAAATTTAAGAGAAGAATGCTACAAGGATCTCGCGGTCGTCGATTTCATCTGGACTTTTCGGGCGATTTTCGTACCACCCGACAAAAATGGGCTGAAATCGGTATTTTCAGGCCAGACAATTGGTAGGGTTTGAAATCCGACACGGAACTCGAGACACAGTCATAAATTGAGGAGAAGAATGCTTTAAGGATCTCGCGGTCGTCGATTTCATCTGCACTTTTCGGGCGATTTTCGTACCACTCGAAAAAAATAGGCCGATATCGGTATTTTCGGGCCAGACGATGGCTAGGGTTTGAAATCTGACACGGAACCTGAGACAAAGTCATAAATTTAGGAGAAGAATGCTACAAGGATCTCGCGGTCGTCGATTTCATCTGGACTTTTCGGGCTATTTTCGTACCACCCGACAAAAATGGGCCGAAATCGGTATTTTCGGGCTAGACGATGGCTAGGGTTTGAAATCCGACACGGAACCCGAGACACAGTCATAAATTGAGGAGAAGAATGCTACAAGGATCTCGCGGTCGTCGATTTCATCTGAACTTTTCGGGCGATTTTCGTACCACCCGACAAAAATGGGCCGAAATCGGTATTTTCAGGCCAGTCGATTGCTAGGGTTTGAAATCCGACACAGAACTTGAGACACAATCATAAATTTAGGAGTAGAATGCTACAAGGATCTCGCGGTCGTCGATTTCATCTACACTTTTCGGGCGATTTTCGTACCACCCGACAAAAATGGGCCGAAATCGGTATTTTTGCGCCAGACGATGGCTAGGGTTTTAAATCCGACACGGAACCCGAGACACAGTCATAAATTGAGGAGATGAATGCTACAAGGATCTCGCGGTCGTCGATTTCATCTGGACTTTTCGGGCGATTTTCGTACCACCCGACAAAAATGGGCTGAAATCGGTATTTTCAGGCCAGACAATTGCTAGGGTTTGAAATCCGACACGGAACTCGAGACACAGTCATAAATTGAGGAGAAGAATGCTTTAAGGATCTCGCGGTCGTCGATTTCATCTGCACTTTTCGGGCGATTTTCGTACCACTCGAAAAAAAGGGCCGAAATCGGTATTTTCGGGCCAGACGATGGCTAGGGTTTGAAATCTGACACGGAACCTGAGACAAAGTCATAAATTTAGGAGAAGAATGCTACAAGGATCTCGCGGTCGTCGATTTCATCTGGACTTTTCGGGCTATTTTCGTACCACCCGACAAAAATGGGCCGAAATCGGTATTTTCGGGCTAGACGATGGCTAGGGTTTGAAATCCGACACGGAACCCGAGACACAGTCATAAATTTATGAGAAGAATGCTACAAGGATCTCGCGGTCGTCGATTTCATTTGGACTTTTCGGATGATTTTCGTACAACCCGACTAAAATGGGTCGAAATCGGTATTTTCGGGCCAGACGATGGCTAGGCTTTGAAATCCGCACGAAACCTGAAACACCGTCATAAATTTAGGAGAAGAATGCTACAAGAATCTCGCGGTCGTCGATTTCATCTGCACTTTTCGGGCGATTTTCGTACCACCAGAAAAAAAATGGGCCGAAATCGGTATTTTCGGGCCAGACGATGGCTAGGGTTTGAAATCCGACACGGAACTCGAGACACAGTCATAAATTTAAGAGAAGAATGCTACAAGAATCTCGCAGTCGTCGATTTCATCTGCACTTTTCGGGCGATTTTCATACCACCAGAAAAAAATGGGCCGAAATCGGTATTTTCGGGCCAGACGATGGCTAGGGTTTGAAATCCGACACGGAATCCGAGACACAGTCATAAATTTAAGAGAAGAATGCTACAAGGATCTCGCGGTCGTCGATTTCATATGGACTTTTCGGTCGATTTTCGTACCACTTGACAAAAATGGGCCGAAATCGGTATTTTCGAGCCAGACGATGGCTAGGGTTTGAAATCCGACACGGAATGCGAGACACAATCATAAATTTAGGAGAAGAATGCTACAAGGATCTCGCGGTCGTCGATTTTATCTGCACTTTTCGGGCGATTTTCGTACCACCCGACAAAAACGGGCCGAAATCGGTATTTTCAGGCCAGACGATGGCTAGGGTTTGAAATCCGACACGGAACCTGAGACACAGTCATAAATTTAAGAGAAGAATGCTACAAGGATCTCGCGGTCGTCGATTTCATTTGGACTTTTCGGATGATTTTTGTACAACCCAACAAAAATGGGTCGAAATCGGTATTTTCGGGCCAGACGATGGCTAGGGTTTGAAATCCGCACGAAACCCGAGACACCGTCATAAATTTAGGAGAAGAATGCTACAAGAATCTCGCGGTCGTCGATTTCATCTACACTTTTCGGGCGATTTTTGTACCACCCGACAAAAATGGGCCGAAATCGGTATTTTCCCGCCAGACGATGGCTAGGGTTTGAAATCCGACACGGAACGCGAGGCACAGTCATAAATTTAGGAGAAGAATGCTACAAGGATCTCGCGGTCGTCGATTTTATCTGCACTTTTCGGGCGATTTTCGTACCACCCGACAAAAATGGGCCGAAATCGGTATTTTCGGGCCAAACGATGGCTAGGGTTTGAAATCTGACACGGAACCCGAGACACAGTCATAAATTTAAGAGAAGAATGCTACAAGGATCTCGCGGTTGCGATTTCATCTGGACTTTTTGGGCGATTTTCGTACAACCCGACTAAAATGGGTCGAAATCGGTATTTTCGGGCAAGACGATGGCTAGGCTTTGAAATCCGCACGAAACCTGAAACACCGTCATAAATTTAGGAGAAGAATGCTACAAGAATCTCGCGGTAGTCGATTTCATCTGCACTTTTCGGGCGATTTTCGTACCACCAGAAAAAAAATGGGCCGAAATCGGTATTTTCGGGCCAGACGATGGCTAGGGTTTGAAATCCGACACGGAACTCGAGACACAGTCATAAATTTAAGAGAAGAATGCTACAAGAATCTCGCAGTCGTCGATTTCATCTGCACTTTTCGGTCGATTTTCGTACCACTTGACAAAAATGGGCCGAAATCGGTATTTTCGGGCCAGACGATGGCTAGGGTTTGAAATCCGACACGGAACGCGAGACACAGTCATAAATTTAGGAGAAGAATGCTACAAAGATCTCGCGGTCGTCGATTTTATCTGCACTTTTCGAGCGATTGTCGTACCACCCGACAAAAATGGGCCGAAATCGGTATTTTCAGGCCAGACGATGGCTAGGGTTTGAAATCCGACACGGAACCCGAGACACAGTCATAAATTTAAGAGAAGAATGCTACAAGGATCTCGCGGTCGTCGATTTCATTTGGACTTTTCGGATGATTTTTGTACAACCCATCAAAAATGGGTCGAAATCGGTATTTTCGGGCCAGACGATGGCTAGGGTTTGAAATCCGCACGAAACCCGAGACACCCTCATAAATTTAGGAGAAGAATGCTACAAGAATCTCGCGGTCGTCGATTCCATCTACACTTTTTGGGCGATTTTCGTACCACCCGACAAAAATGGGGCGAAATCGGTATTTTCGCGCCAGACGATGGCTACGGTTTTAAATCCGACACGGAACCCGAGACACAGTCATAAATTGAGGAGATGAATGCTACAAGGATCTCGCGGTTGTCGATTTCATCTGCACTTTTCGGGCGATTTTCGTAGAACCCGACAAAAATGGGCCAAAATCGGTATTTTCAGGCCAGACGATGGCTAGGGTTTGAAATCTGACACGGAACCCGAGACACAGTCATAAATTTAGGAGAAGAATGCTACAAGGATCTCGCGGTCGTTGATTTCATCTAGACTTTTCGGGCGATTTTCGTACCACCCGACAAAAATGGGATGAAATCGATATTTTCAGGCCAGACGATTGCTAGAGTTTGAAATCCGACACGGAACCCGAGACACAGTCATAAATTTAGGAGAAGAATGCTACAAGGATCTCGCGGTCGTCGATTTCATCTGCACTTTTCGGGCGATTTTCGTACCACCCGACAAAAATGGGCCGAAATCGGTATTATCGGGCCAGACGATGGCTAGGATTTGAAATCCGACACGAAACCCGAGACACAGTCATAAATTTAGGAGAAGAATGCTACAAGGATCTCCCGGTCGTCGATTTCATCTGCACTTTTCGGGCGATTTTCATACCACCCGACAAAAATGGGCCGAAATCGGTATTTTCGGGCTAGACGATGGCTAGGGTTTGAAATCCGACACGGAACCCGAGACACAGTCATAAATTGAGGAGAAGAATGCTACAAGGATCTCGCGGTCGTCGATTTCATCTGAACTTTTCGGGCGATTTTCGTACCACCCGATAAAAATGGGCCGCAATCGGTATTTTCGGGCCAGTCGATTGCTAGGGTTTGAGATCCGACACAGAACTTGAGACACAGTCATAAATTTAGGAGAAGAATGCCACAAGGATCTCGCGGTCGTCGATTTCATCTACACTTTTCGGGCGATTTTCGTACCACCCGACAAAAATGGGCCGAAATCGGTATTTTCGCGCCAGACGATGGCTAGGATTTGAAATCCGACACAGAACTTGAGACACAGTCATAAATTTAGGAGAAGAATGCTACAAGGATCACGCGGTCGTCGATTTCATCTGGACTTTTCGGGCGATTTTCGTACCACCGGACAAAAATGGGCCGAAATCGGTATTTTCGGGCCAGACGATGGCTAGGGTTTGAAATCCGACACGGAACCCGAGACACAGTCATAAATTTAAGAGAAGAATGCTACCAGGATCTCGCGGTCGTCGATTTCATCTGGACTTTTCGGGAGATTTTCGTACAACCCGACAAAAATGGGTCGAAATCGGTATTTTCGGGCCAGACGATGGGTAGGGTTTGAAATTCGACACGGAACCCGAGACACATTCATAAATTTAGGAGAAGAATGCTACAAGGATCTCGCGGTCGTCAATTTTATCTGCACTTTTCGTGCGATTTTCGTACCACCCGACAAAAATGGGCCGAAATCGGTAATTTCGGGCCAAACAATGGCTAGGGTATGAAATCTGACACGGAACCCGAGACACAGTCATAAATTTAAGAGAAGAATGCTACAAGGATCTCGCGGTTGCGATTTCATCTGGACTTTTCGGGCGATTTTCGTACAACCCGACTAAAATGGGTCGAAATCGGTATTTTTGGGCCAGACGATGGCTAGGGTTTGAAATCCGCACGAAACCTGAGACACCGTCATAAATTTAGGAGAAGAATGCTACAAGTATCTTGCGGTCGTCGATTTCATCTGCACTTTTCGGGCGATTTTCGTACCACCAGAAAAAAAAAGGGCCGAAATCGGTATTTTCGGGCCAGACGATGGCTAGGGTTTGAAATCCGACACGGAACTCGATACACAGTCATAAATTTAAGAGAAGAATGCTACAAGAATCTCACGGTCGTCGATTTCATCTGCACTTTTCGGGCGATTTTCGTACCACCAGAAAAAAATGGGCCAAAATCGGTATTTTCGGGCCAGACGATGGCTAGGGTTTGAAATCCGACACGGAACTCGAGACGCAGTCATAAATTTAAGAGAATAATGCTACAAGGATCTCGCGGTCGTCGATTTCATCTGCACTTTTCGGTCGATTTTCGTACCACTTGACAAAAATGGTCCGAAATTGGTATTTTCGGGCCAGACGATGGCTAGGATTTGAAATCCGACACGGAACCCGAGACACAGTCATAAATTTAGGAGAAGAATGCTACAAGGATCTCGCGGTCGTCGATTTTATCTGCACTTTTCGTGCGATTTTCGTACCACCCGACAAAAATGGGCTGAAATCGGTATTTTCAGGCCAGACAATTGGTAGGGTTTGAAATCCGACACGGAACTCGAGACACAGTCATAAATTGAGGAGAAGAATGCTTTAAGGATCTCGCGGTCGTCAATTTCATCTGCACTTTTCGGGCGATTTTCGTACCACTCGAAAAAAATAGGCCTATATCGGTATTTTCGGGCCAGACGATGGCTAGGGTTTGGAATCTGACACGGAACCTGAGACAAAGTCATAAATTTAGGAGAAGAATGCTACAAGGATCTCGCGGTCGTCGATTTCATCTGGACTTTTCAGGCTATTTTCGTACCACCCGACAAAAATGGGCCGAAATCGGTATTTTCGGGCTAGACGATGGCTAGGGTTTGAAATCCGACACGGAACCCGAGACACAATCATAAATTGAGGAGAAGAATGCTACAAGGATCTCGCGGTCGTCGATTTCATCTGAACTTTTCGGGCGACTTTCGTACCACCCGACAAAAATGGGCCGAAATCGGTATTTTCGGGCCAGTGGATTGCTAGGGTTTGAAATCCGACACAGAACTTGAGACACAGTCATAATTTTAGGAGAAGAATGATACAAGGATCTCGCGGTCGTCGATTTCATCTACACTTTTCAGGCGATTTTCGTACCACCCGACAAAAATGGGCCGAAATCAGTATTTTCGCGCCAGACGATGGCTAGGGTTTTAAATCCGACTTGGAACCCGAGACACAGTCATAAATTGAGGAGATGAATGCGACAAGGATCTCGCGGTCGTCGATTTCATCTGGACTTTTCGGGCGATTTTCGTACCACCCGACAAAAATGGGCTGAAATCGGTATTTTCAGGCCAGACAATTGCTAGGGTTTGAAATCCGACACGAAACTCGAGACACAGTCATAAATTGAGGAGAAGAATGCTTTAAGGATCTCGCGGTCATCGATTTCATCTGCACTTTTCGGGCGATTTTCGTACTACTCGAAAAAAATGGGCCGAAATCGGTATTTTCGGGCCAGACGATGGCTAGGGTTTGAAATCTGACACGGAACCTGAGACAAAGTCATAAATTTAGGAGAAGAATGCTACAAGGATCTCGCGGTCGTCGATTTCATCTGGACTTTTCGGGCTATTTTCGTACCACCCGACAAAAATGGGCCGAAATCGGTATTTTCGGGCTAGACGATGGCTAAGGTTTGAAATCCGACACGGAACCCGAGACACATTCATAAATTGAGGAGAAGAATGCTACAAGGATCTCGCGGTCGTCGATTTCATCTGAACTTTTCGGGCGATTTTCGTACCACCCGACAAAAATGGGCCGAAATCGGTATTTTGGGGCCAGTCGATTGCTAGGGTTTGAAATCCGACACAGAACTTGAGACACAATCATAAATTTAGGAGAGGAATGCTACAAGGATTCGCGGTCGTCGATTTCATATACACTTTTCGGGCGATTTTCGTACCACCCGACAAAAATGGGCCGAAATCGGTATTTTTGCGCCAGACGATGGCTAGGGTTTTAAATCCGACACGGAACCCGAGACACAGTCATAAATTGAGGAGA
>JBBPBP010000877.1:64818-100820 GCA_037974735.1 Cicer chorassanicum | reverse complement strand
TGGACTTTTCGGGCGATTTTCGTACAACCCGACAAAAATGGGTCGAAATTGGTATTTTCGGGCCACATGATAGCTATGGTTTGAAATCCGCACGAAACCCGAGACACAGTCATAAATGGAGGTGAGGAATGCTATAAGGATCTCGCGGTCGTCGATTTCATCTAGACTTTTCGGGCGATTTTCGTACCACTTGGCAAAAATGGGCCGAAATCGGTATTTTCGGGCCACACGATGGCTAGGGTGTGAAATCTGACATGGAACCCAAGACACAGTCATAAATCTAGGAGAAGAATGCTACAAGGATCTCGCGGTCGTCGATTTCATCTGCTCTTTTCGGGTGATTTTCGTACCACCCGACAAAAATGGGCCGAAATCGGTATTTTCGGGCCAGACGATGGCTAGGGTTTGAAATCCTACACGGAAACCGAGACACAGTCATAATTTTTGGAGAAGAATGCTATAAGGATCTCGTGGTCGTCTATTTCATCTGCACTTTTCGGGCGATTTTCGTACCACCCGACAAAAATGGGCCGAAATCGGTATTTTCGGGCCAGACGATGGCTAGGGTTTGAAATCCGACACGAAACCCGAGACACAGTCATAAATTTAGGAGAAGAATGCTACAAGAATCTCGCGGTAGTCGATTTCATCTGCACTTTTCGAGCGATTTTCGTACCACTCGACAAAAATGGGCCGAAATCACTATTTTCGGGCCAAACGATGGCTAGGCTTTGAAATCCGACACGGAACCCAAGACAGAGTCATAAATTGAGGAGAAGAATGCTACAAGGATCTCGCGGTCGTCGATTTCATCTGCACTTTTCGGGCGATTTTCGTACCACCCGACAAAAATGGGCCGAAATCGGTATTTTCGCGCCAGACGATGGCTAGGGTTTGAAATCCGAAACGGAACCTGAGACACATTCATAAATTTAGGAGAAGAATGCTACAAGGATCTCGCGGTCGTCGATTTCATCTGCACTTTTTCGGGCGATTTCCGTACCACCCGACATTAATGGGCCGAAATCGGTATTTTCGGGCCAGAAGATGGCTAGGGTTTGAAATCCGACACGAAACCCGAGACACTGTCATAAATTTAGGAGAAGAATGCTTTAAGGATCTCGCGGTCGTCGATTTCATCTATACTTTTCGAGCCATTTTCGTACCACCCGACAAAAATGGGCCGAAATTGGTATTTTCGGGCCAGACGATGGCTAGGGTTTGAAATCCGACACGGAACCTGAGACACATTCATAAATTTAGGAAAAGAATGCTACAAGGATCTCGCGGCCGTCGATTTCATCTATACTTTTCGAGCCATTTTCGTACCACCCGACAAAAGCGGGCCGAAATCGGTATTTTCGGGCCAGACGATGGCTAGGGTTTGAAATCCGAAACGGAACCTGAGACACATTCATAAATTTAGGAGAAGAATGCTACAAGGATCTCGCGGTCGTCGATTTCATATGCACTTTTTCGGGAGATTTCCGTACCACCCGACATTAATGGGCCGAAATCGGTATTTTCGGGCCAGAAGATGGCAAGGGTTTGAAATCCGACACGAAACCCGAGACACTGTCATAAATTTAGGAGAAGAATGCTTTAAGGATCTCGCGGTCGTCGATTACATCTGCACTTTTCGGGCGATTTTCGTACCACCCGACAAAAATGGGCTGAAATCGGTATTTTCGGGCCAGACGATGGCTAGGGTTTGAAATCCAACACGAAACCCGAGACACAGTCATAAACTTAGGAGAAGAATGCTACAAGAATCTCGCGGTCGTCGATTTCATCTGCACTTTTCCGGCGATTTTCATACCACCCGATAAAAATGGGACGAAATCGGTATTTTCGGGCCGAACAATGGCTAGGGTTTGAAATCTGTCACGGAATCCGAGACACAGTCATAAATTTAGGAGAAGAATGCTATTAGGTTCTCGCAGTCGTCGATTTCATCTTCACTTTTCTGGCGATTTTCGTACCACCCGACAAAAATGGGCCGAAATCGGTATTTTCGGGCCAGACTATGGCTTGGAATTTGAAATCTGAAACGGAACCCGAGACACATTCATAAATTTAGGAGAAGAATGCTACAAGGATCTCGCAGTTGTCGATTTCATCTTCACTTTTCTGGCGATTTTCGTACCACCCGACAAAAATGGGCCGAAATCGGTATTTTCGGGCCAGACGATGGCTAGGGTTTGAAATCCGACACGGAACCCGAGACACAGTCATAAATTGAGGAGAAGAATGTTACAAGGATCTCGCGGTCGTCGATTTCATCTGCACTTTTCGGGCGATTTTCGTACCACTGGACAAAAATGGGCCGAAAATGGTATTTTCAGGCCAGACGATGGCTAGGGTTTGAAATCCGACACGGAACCCGAGACACAGTCATAAATTTTGGGGAAGAATGCTACAAGGATCTCGCGGTCGTCGATTTCATCTGGACTTTTTGGGCCATTTTCGTACCACCCGACAAAAATGGGCCGAAATCGGTATTTTCGGGCCAGACGATGGCTAGGGTTTGAAATCCGACACGAAACCTGAGACACGTTCATAAATTTAGGAGAAGAATGCTACAAGGATCTCGCGGTCGTCGATTTCATCTGCACTTTTCGGGCGATTTTCGTACCACCCGACATAAATTGGCCGAAATCGGTATTTTCGGGCCAGACGATGGCTAGGGTTTGAAATCCGACACGAAACCCGAGACACAGTATTAAATTGAGGAGAAGAATGCTACAAGGATCTCGCGATCGTCGATTTCATCTTCACTTTTCGGGCGATTTTCGTACCACCCGACAAAAATGGGCCGAAATCGGTATTTTCGGGCCAGACGATGGCTAGGGTTTGAAATCCGACACGGAACCCGAGACACAGTCATAAATTTTGGAGAAGAATGCTGCAAGGATCTCGCGGTCGTCGATTTCATCTGGACTTTTTGGGCCATTTTCGTACAACCCGACAAAAATGGGCCGAAATCGGTATTTTCGGGCCAGACGATGGCTAGGGTTTGAAATCCGAAACGGAACCTGAGACACATTCATAAATTTAGGAGAAGAATGCTACAAGGATCTCGCGGTCGTCGATTTCATCTGCACTTTTCCGGCGATTTTCGTACCACCCGACAAAAATGGGCCGAAATCGGTATTTTCGGGCCAGACGATGGCTAGGGTTTGAAATCCAACACAAAACCCGAGGCACAGTTATAAATTGAGGAGAAGAATGCTACAAGGATCTCGCGGTAGTCGATTTCATCTGCACTTTTCGGGCGATTTTCGTAGCACCCGACAAAAATGGGCCGAAATCACTATTTTCGGGCCAGACGATGGCTAGGCTTTGAAATCCGACACGGAACTCGAGACACATTCTTAAATTGAGGAGAAGAATGCTACAAGGATCTCGCGGTCGTCGATTTCATCTATACTTTTCGAGCCATTTTCGTACCACCCGACAAAAATGGGCCGAAATCGGTATTTTCGGGCCAGACGATGGCTAGGGTTTAAAATCCGACACGGAACCTGAGACACATTCATAAATTTAGGAGAAGAATGCTACAAGGATCTCGCGGTTGCAATTTAATCTATACTTTTCGAGCCATTTTGGTACCACCTGACAAAAATGGGCCGAAATCGGTATTTTCGGGCCAGACGATGGCTAAAGTTTGAAATCCGACACGGAACCCGAGACACAGTCATAAATTTTGGAGAAGTATGCTACAAGGATCTCGCGGTCGTCGATTTCATCTATACTTTTCGAGCCATTTTCGTACCACCCGACAAAAATGGGCCGAAATCGGTATTTTCGGGCCAGACGATGGTTAGGGTTTAAAATCCGACACGGAACCTGAGACACATTCATAAATTTAGGAGAAGAATGCTACAAGGATCTCGCGGTTGCAATTTAATCTATACTTTTCGAGCCATTTTCGTACCACCTGACAAAAATGGGCCGAAATCGGTATTTTCGGGCCAGACGATAGCTAAGGTTTGAAATCCGAAACGGAACCTGAGACACATTCATAAATTTAGGATGAGAATGCTACAAGGATCTCGCGGTCGTCGATTTCATCTGCACTTTTTGGGCGATTTTCGTACCACCCGACATAAATTGGCCGAAATCGGTATTTTCGGGCCAGACGATGGCTAGGGTTTGAAATCCGACACGAAACCCGAGACACAGTATTAAATTGAGGAGAAGAATGCTACAAGGATCTCGCGATCGTCGATTTCATCTTCACTTTTCGGGCGATTTTCGTACCACCCGACAAAAATGGGCCGAAATCGGTATTTTCGGGCCAGACGATGGCTAGGGTTTGAAATCCGACACGGAACCCGAGACACAGTCATAAATTTTGGAGAAGAATGCTACAAGGATCTCGCGGTCGTCGATTTCATCTGGACTTTTCGGCCGATTTTCGTACCACCCGACAAAAATGGGCCGAAATCGGTATTTTCAGGCCAGACGATGGCTACGGTTTGAAATCTGACAAGGAACCCGAGACAGAGTCATAAATTTAGGAGAAGAAAGCTAAAAGGATCTCGCGGTCGTCGATTTCATCTGGACTTTTCGGGCGATTTTCGTACCACTCGACAAAAATGGGCCGAAATCGGTATTTTCGGGCCAAACGATGGCTAGGGTTTGAAATCCGACACGGAACCCGAGACACAGTCATAAATTTAGGAGAAGAATGCTACAAGGATCTCGCGGTCGTCGATTTCATCTGCACTTTTCGGGCGATTTTCGTACCACCCGAAAAAAATGGGCCGAAATCGGTATTTTCGGGCCAGACGATGGCTAGGGTTTGAAATCCGACACGGAACCCGAGACACAGTCATAAATTTTGGAGAAGAATGCTACAAGGATCTCGCGGTCGTCGATTTCATCTATACTTTTCGAGCCATTTTCGTACCACCCGACAAAAATGGGCCGAAATCGGTATTTTCGGGCCAGACGATTGCTAGGGTTTAAAATCCGACACGGAACCTGAGACACATTCATAAATTTAGGAGAAGAATGCTACAAGGATCTCGCGGTCGTCAATTTAATCTATACTTTTCGAGCTATTTTCGTACCACCTGACAAAAATGGGCCGAAATCGGTATTTTCAGGCCAGACGATAGCTAGGGTTTGAAATCCGAAACGGAACCTGAGACACATTCATAAATTTAGGATGAGAATGCTACAAGGATCTCGCGGTCGTCGATTTCATCTGCACTTTTTCGGGCGATTTCCGTACCGCCCGACATTAATGGGCCGAAATCGGTATTTTCAGGCCAGAAGATGGCTAGGGTTTGAAATCTGACACGAAACCCGAGACACAGTCATAAATTTAGGAGAAGAATGCTACAAGGATCTCGCAGTCGTCGATTTCATCTGCACTTTTCTGGCGATTTTCGTACCACCCGACAAAAATGGGCCGAAATCGGTATTTTCGGGCCAAACGATGGCTAGGGTTTGAAATCCAACACGAAACCCGAGACACAGTCATAACTTAGGAGAAGAATGCTACAAGAATCTCGCGGTCGTCGATTTCATCTGCACTTTTCCGGCGATTTTCGTACCACCCGACGAAAATGGGCCGAAATCGGTATTTTCGGGCCAGAAGATGGCTAGGGTTTGAAATCTGACACGAAACCCGAGACACAGTCATAAATTTAGGAGAAGAATGCTACAAGGATCTCGCAGTCGTCGATTTCATCTGCACTTTTCTGGCGATTTTCGTACCACCCGACAAAAATGGGCCGAAATCGGTATTTTCGGGCCAGACTATGGCTAGGGTTTGAAATCCGACACGGAACCCGAGACACAGTCATAAATTGAGGAGAAGAATGCTACAAGGATCTCGCGGTCGTCGATTTCATCTGCACTTTTCGGTCGATTTTCGTACCACCCGACAAAAATGGGCCGAAATCGGTATTTTCGGGCCAGACGATTGCTAGGGTTTGAAAACCGACACGGAACCCGAGACACAGTCATAAATTTTGGAGAAGAATGCTACAAGGATCTCGCGGTCGTCGATTTCATCTGGACGTTTTGGGCCATTTTCGTACCACCCGACAAAAATGGGCCGAAATCGGTATTTTCGGGCCAGACGATGGCTAGGGTTTGAAATCCGAAACGGAACCTGAGACACATTCATAAATTTAGGAGAAGAATGCTACAAGGATCTCGCGGTCGTCGATTTCATCTGCACTTTTCCGGCGATTTTCGTACCACCCGACAAAAATGGGCCGAAATCGGTATTTTCGGGCCAGACGATGGCTAGGGTTTGAAATCCAACACAAAACCCGAGGCACAGTTATAAATTGAGGAGAAGAATGCTACAAGGATCTCGCGGTAGTCGATTTCATCTGCACTTTTCGGGCGATTTTCGTAGCACCCGACAAAAATGGGCCGAAATCACTATTTTCGGGCCAGACGATGGCTAGGCTTTGAAATCCGACACGGAACCCGAGACACATTCTTAAATTGAGGAGAAGAATGCTACAAGGATCTCGCGGTCGTCGATTTCATCTATACTTTTCGAGCCATTTTCGTACCACCCGACAAAAATGGGCCGAAATCGGTATTTTCGGGCCAGACGATGGCTAGGGTTTAAAATCCGACACGGAACCTGAGACACATTCATAAATTTAGGAGAAGAATGCTACAAGGATCTCGCGGTTGCAATTTAATCTATACTTTTCGAGCCATTTTGGTACCACCTGACAAAAATGGGCCGAAATCGGTATTTTCGGGCCAGACGATGGCTAAAGTTTGAAATCCGACACGGAACCCGAGACACAGTCATAAATTTTGGAGAAGTATGCTACAAGGATCTCGCGGTCGTCGATTTCATCTATACTTTTCGAGCCATTTTCGTACCACCCGACAAAAATGGGCCGAAATCGGTATTTTCGGGCCAGACGATGGTTAGGGTTTAAAATCCGACACGGAACCTGAGACACATTCATAAATTTAGGAGAAGAATGCTACAAGGATCTCGCGGTTGCAATTTAATCTATACTTTTCGAGCCATTTTCGTACCACCTGACAAAAATGGGCCGAAATCGGTATTTTCGGGCCAGACGATAGCTAAGGTTTGAAATCCGAAACGGAACCTGAGACACATTCATAAATTTAGGATGAGAATGCTACAAGGATCTCGCGGTCGTCGATTTCATCTGCACTTTTTCGGGCGATTTCCGTACCACCCGACATTAATGGGCCGAAATCGGTATTTTCGGGCCAGAAGATGGCTAGGGTTTGAAATCCGACACGAAACCCGAGACACAGTCATAAATTTAGGAGAAGAATGCTACAAGGATCTCGCAGTCGTCGATTTCATCTGCACTTTTCTAGCGATTTTCATACCACCCGACAAAAATGGGCCGAAATCGGTATTTTCGGGCCAGACTATGGCTAGGGTTTGAAATCCGACACGGAACCCGAGACACAGTCATAAATTGAGGAGAAGAATGCTACAAGGATCTCGCGGTCGTTGATTTCATCTGCACTTTTCGGGCGATTTTCGTACCACCCGAGAAAAATGGGCCGAAATCGGTATTTTCGGGCCAGACGATTGCTAGGGTTTGAAAACCGACACGGAACCCGAGACACAGTCATAAATTTTGGAGAAGAATGCTACAAGGATCTCGCGGTCGTCGATTTCATCTGGACGTTTTGGGCCATTTTCGTACCACCCGACAAAAATGGGCCGAAATCGGTATTTTCGGGCCAGACGATGGCTAGGGTTTGAAATCCGAAACGGAACCTGAGACACATTCATAAATTTAGGAGAAGAATGCTACAAGGATCTCGCGGTCGTCGATTTCATCTGCACTTTTCCGGCGATTTTCGTACCACCCGACAAAAATGGGCCGAAATCGGTATTTTCGGGCCAGACGATGGCTAGGGTTTGAAATCCAACACAAAACCCGAGGCACAGTTATAAATTGAGGAGAAGAATGCTACAAGGATCTCGCGGTAGTCGATTTCATCTGCACTTTTCGGGCGATTTTCGTAGCACCCGACAAAAATGGGCCGAAATCACTATTTTCGGGCCAGACGATGGCTAGGCTTTGAAATCCGACACGGAACCCGAGACACATTCTTAAATTGAGGAGAAGAATGCTACAAGGATCTCGCGGTCGTCGATTTCATCTATACTTTTCGAGCCATTTTCGTACCACCCGACAAAAATGGGCCGAAATCGGTATTTTCGGGCCAGACGATGGCTAGGGTTTAAAATCCGACACGGAACCTGAGACACATTCATAAATTTAGGAGAAGAATGCTACAAGGATCTCGCGGTCGTCAATTTAATCTATACTTTTCGAGCCATTTTCGTACCACCTGACAAAAATGGGCCGAAATCGGTATTTTCAGGCCAGACGATAGCTAGGGTTTGAAATCCGAAACGGAACCTGAGACACATTCATAAATTTAGGATGAGAATGCTACAAGGATCTCGCGGTCGTCGATTTCATCTGCACTTTTTCGGGCGATTTCCGTACCGCCCGACATTAATGGGCCGAAATCGGTATTTTCGGGCCAGAAGATGGCTAGGGTTTGAAATCTGACACGAAACCCGAGACACAGTCATAAATTTAGGAGAAGAATGCTACAAGGATCTCGCAGTCGTCGATTTCATCTGCACTTTTCTGGCGATTTTCGTACCACCCGACAAAAATGGGCCGAAATCGGTATTTTCGGGCCAGACTATGGCTAGGGTTTGAAATCCGACACGGAACCCGAGACACAGTCATAAATTGAGGAGAAGAATGCTACAAGGATCTCGCGGTCGTCGATTTCATCTGCACTTTTCGGGCGATTTTCGTACAACCCGACAAAAATGGGCCGAAATCGGTATTTTCGGGCCAGACGATTGCTAGGGTTTGAAAACCGACACGGAACCCGAGACACAGTCATAAATTTTGGAGAAGAATGTTACAAGGATCTCGCGGTCGTCGATTTCATCTGGACTTTTTGGGCCATTTTCGTACCACCCGACAAAAATGGGCCGAAATCGGTATTTTCGGGCCAGACGATGGCTAGGGTTTGACATCCGAAACGGAACCTGAGACACATTCATAAATTTAGGAGAAGAATGCTACAAGGATCTCGCGGTCGTCGATTTCATCTGCACTTTTTCGGGCGATTTCCGTACCACCCGACATTAATGGGCCGAAATCGGTATTTTCGGGCCAGAAGATGGCTAGGGTTTGAAATCCGACACGAAACCCGAGACACAGTCATAAATTTAGGAGGAGAATGCTACAAGGATCTCGCAGTCGTCGATTTCATCTGCACTTTTCTGGCGATTTTCGTACCACCCGACAAAAATGGGCCGAAATCGGTATTTTCGGGCCAAACGATGGCTAGGTTTTGAAATCCAACACGAAACCCGAGACACAGTCATAACTTAGGAGAAGAATGCTACAAGAATCTCGCGGTCGTCGATTTCATCTGCACTTTTCCGGCGATTTTCGTACCACTCGACGAAAATGGGCCGAAATCGATATTTTTGAGCCAGACAATGGCTAGGGTTTGAAATCCAACACGGAACCCGAGACACAGTCATAAATTGAGGAGAAGAATGCTACAAGGATCTCGCTGTAGTCGATTTCATCTGCACTTTTCGGGCGATTTTCGTACTACCCGACAAAAATGGGCCGAAATCACTATTTTCGGCCCAGACGATGGCTAGGCTTTGAAATCCGAGACGGAACCCGAGACACATTCATAAATTGAGGAGAAGAATGCTACAAGGATCTCGCGGTCGTCGATTTCATCTGCACTTTTCGGGCGATTTTCGTACCACCCGACAAAAATGGGCCGAAATCGGTATTTTCGGGCCAGACGATGGCTAGGGTTTGAAATCCGACACGGAACCCGAGACACATTCATAAATTTAGAAGAAGAATGCTACAAGGATCTCACGGTCGTCGATTTCATCTGCACTTTTCAGGCGATTTTCGTACCACCCGACAAAAATGGGCCGAAATCGGTATTTTCGGGCCAGACGATGGCTAGGGTTTGAAATCCGACACGGAACCCGAGACACATTCATAAATTGAGGAGAAGAATGCTACAAGGATCTCGCGGTCGTCGATTTCATCTGCACTTTTCGGGCGATTTTTGTACCACCCGACAAAAATGGGCCGAAATCGGTATTTTCGGGCCAGACGATGGCTAGGGTTTGAAATCCGACACGAAACCCGAGACACAGTCATAAATTTAGGAGAAGAATGCTACAAGAATCTCGCGGTAGTCGATTTCATCTGCACTTTTCGAGCGATTTTCGTACCAATCGACAAAAATGGGCCGAAATCACTATTTTCGGGCCAAACGATGGCTAGGCTTTGAAATCCGACACGGAACCCAAGACAGAGTCATAAATTGAGGAGAAGAATGCTACAAGGATCTCGCGGTCGTCGATTTCATCTGCACTTTTCGGGCGATTTTCGTACCACCCGACAAAAATGGGCCGAAATCGGTATTTTCGCGCCAGACGATGGCTAGGGTTTGAAATCCGAAACGGAACCTGAGACACATTCATAAATTTAGGAGAAGAATGCTACAAGGATCTCGCGGTCGTCGATTTCATCTGCACTTTTTCGGGCGATTTCCGTACCACCCGACATTAATGGGCCGAAATCGGTATTTTCGGGCCAGAAGATGGCTAGGGTTTGAAATTCGACACGAAACCCGAGACACAGTCATAAATTTAGGAGAAGAATGCTACAAGGATCTCGCAGTCGTCGATTTCATCTGCACTTTTCGGGCGATTTTCGTACCACCCGACAAAAATGGGCCGAAATCACTATTTTCGGGCCAGACGATGGCTAGGCTTTGAAATCCGACACGGAACCCGAGACACATTCATAAATTGAGGAGAAGAATGCTACAAGGATCTCGCGGTCGTCGATTTCATCTGCACTTTTCGGGCGATTTTCGTACCACCCGACAAAAATGGGCCGAAATCGGTATTTTCGGGCCAGACGATGGCTAGGGTTTGAAATCCAACACGAAACCCGAGACACAATTATAAATTTTGGAGAAGAATGCTACAAGGATCTCGCGGTCGTCGATTTCATCTATACTTTTCGAGCCATTTTCGTACCACCCGACAAAAATTGGCCGATATCGGTATTTTCGGGCCAGACGATGGCTAGGGTTTGAAATCCGACACGGAACCTGAGACACATTCATAAATTTAGGAGAAGAATGCTACAAGGATCTCGCGGTCGTCGATTTAATCTATACTTTTCGAGCCATTTTCGTACCACCCGACAAAAATGGGCCGAAATCGGTATTTTCGGGCCAGACGATGGCTAGGAGTTGAAATCCGAAACGGAACCTGAGACACATTCATAAATTTAGGAGAAGAATGCTACCAGGATCTCGCGGTCGTCGATTTCATCTGCACTTTTCCGGCGATTTTCGTACCACCCGACAAAAATGGGCCGAAATCGGTATTTTCGGGCCAGACGATGGCTAGGGTTTGAAATCCAACACGAAACCCGAGACACAGTTATAAATTGAGGAGAAGAATACTACAAGGATCTCGCGGTAGTCGATTTCATCTGCACTTTTCGGGCGATTTTCGTAGCACCCGACAAAAATGGGCCGAAATCACTATTTTCGGGCCAGACGATGGCTAGGCTTTGAAATCTGACACGGAACCCGAGACATAGTCATAAATTGAGGAGAAGAATGCTACAAGGATCTCGCGGTCGTCGATTTCATCTGCACTTTTCGGGCGATTTTCGTACCACCCGACAAATATGGGCCGAAATCGGTATTTTCGGGCCAGACGATGGCTAGTGTTTGAAATCCGACACGGAACCCGAGACACAGTCATAAATTTTGGAGAAGAATGCTACAAGGATCTCGCGGTCGTCGATTTCATCTATACTTTTCGAGCCATTTTCATACCACCCGACAAAAATGGGCCTAAATCGGTATTTTCGGGCCAGACGATGGCTAGGGTTTAAAATCCGACACGGAACCTGAGACACATTCATAAATTTAGGATGAGAATGCTACAAGGATCTCGCGGTCGTCGATTTCATGTGCACTTTTTCGGGCGATTTCCGTACCACCCGACAAAAATGGGCCGAAGTCGGTATTTTCGGGCCAGACGATGGCTAGGGTTTGAAATCCGACACGAAACCCGAGACACAGTCATAAATTTAGGAGAAGAATGCTACAAGGATCTCGCAGTCGTCGATTTCATCTGCACTTTTCTGGCGATTTTCGTACCACCCGACAAAAATGGGCCGAAATCGGTATTTTCGGGCCAAACGATGGCTAGGGTTTGAAATCCAACACGAAACCCGAGACACAGTCATAACTTAGGAGAAGAATGCTACAAGAATCTCGCGGTCGTCGATTTCATCTGCACTTTTCCGGCGATTTTCGTACCACCCGACGAAAATGGGCCGAAATCGGTATTTTCGGGCCAGAAGATGGCTAGGGTTTGAAATCTGACACGAAACCCGAGACACAGTCATAAATTTAGGAGAAGAATGCTACAAGGATCTCGCAGTCGTCGATTTCATCTGCACTTTTCTGGCGATTTTCGTACCACCCGACAAAAATGGGCCGAAATCGGTATTTTCGGGCCAGACTATGGCTAGGGTTTGAAATCCGACACGGAACCCGAGACACAGTCATAAATTGAGGAGAAGAATGCTACAAGGATCTCGCGGTCGTCGATTTCATCTGCACTTTTCGGGCGATTTTCGTACAACCCGACAAAAATGGGCCGAAATCGGTATTTTCGGGCCAGACGATTGCTAGGGTTTGAAAACCGACACGGAACCCGAGACACAGTCATAAATTTTGGAGAAGAATGTTACAAGGATCTCGCGGTCGTCGATTTCATCTGGACTTTTTGGGCCATTTTCGTACCACCCGACAAAAATGGGCCGAAATCGGTATTTTCGGGCCAGACGATGGCTAGGGTTTGACATCCGAAACGGAACCTGAGACACATTCATAAATTTAGGAGAAGAATGCTACAAGGATCTCGCGGTCGTCGATTTCATCTGCACTTTTTCGGGCGATTTCCGTACCACCCGACATTAATGGGCCGAAATCGGTATTTTCGGGCCAGAAGATGGCTAGGGTTTGAAATCCGACACGAAACCCGAGACACAGTCATAAATTTAGGAGGAGAATGCTACAAGGATCTCGCAGTCGTCGATTTCATCTGCACTTTTCTGGCGATTTTCGTACCACCCGACAAAAATGGGCCGAAATCGGTATTTTCGGGCCAAACGATGGCTAGGTTTTGAAATCCAACACGAAACCCGAGACACAGTCATAACTTAGGAGAAGAATGCTACAAGAATCTCGCGGTCGTCGATTTCATCTGCACTTTTCCGGCGATTTTCGTACCACTCGACGAAAATGGGCCGAAATCGATATTTTTGAGCCAGACAATGGCTAGGGTTTGAAATCCAACACGGAACCCGAGACACAGTCATAAATTGAGGAGAAGAATGCTACAAGGATCTCGCTGTAGTCGATTTCATCTGCACTTTTCGGGCGATTTTCGTACTACCCGACAAAAATGGGCCGAAATCACTATTTTCGGCCCAGACGATGGCTAGGCTTTGAAATCCGAGACGGAACCCGAGACACATTCATAAATTGAGGAGAAGAATGCTACAAGGATCTCGCGGTCGTCGATTTCATCTGCACTTTTCGGGCGATTTTCGTACCACCCGACAAAAATGGGCCGAAATCGGTATTTTCGGGCCAGACGATGGCTAGGGTTTGAAATCCGACACGAAACTCGAGACACAGTCATAAATTTAGGAGAAGAATGCTACAAGGAACTCGCGGTCGTCGATTTCATCTGGACTTTTCAGGCGATTTTCGTACCACCCGACAAAAATGGGCCGAAATCGGTATTTTCGGGCCAGACGATGGCTAGGGTTTGAAATCCGACACGGAACCCGAGACACAATCATTAATTTAGGAGAAGAATGCTACAAAGATCTCGCGGTCGTCGATTTCATCTGCACTTTTCGGGCGATTTTCGTACCACCCGACAAAAATGGGCCGAAATCGGTATTTTCGGGCCAGACGATGGCTAGGGTTTGAAATCCGACACGGAACCCGAGACACAGTCATAAATTTTGGAGAAGAATGCTACAAGGATCTCGCGGTCGTCGATTTCATCTGCACTTTTCGGGCGATTTTCGTACCACCAGACAAAAATAGGCCGAAATCGGTATTTTCGGGCCAGACGATGGCTAGGGTTTGAAATCCGACACGGAACCCGAGACACATTCATAAATTTAGGAGAAGAATGCTACAAGGATCTCGCGGTCGTCGATTTCATCTGCACTTTTCGGGCGATTTTTGTACCACCCGACAAAAATGGGCCGAAATCGGTATTTTCGGGCCAGACGATGGCTAGGGTTTGAAATCCGACACGGAACCCGAGACACAGTCATAAATTTTGGAGAAGAATGCTACAAGGATCTCGCGGTCGTCGATTTCATCTGCACTTTTCCGGCGATTTTCGTACCACCCGACAAAAATGGGCCGAAATCGGTATTTTCGGGCCAGACGATGGCTAGGGTTTGAAATCCGACACGGAACCCGAGACACAGTCATAAATTTTGGAGAAGAATGCTACAAGGATCTCGCGGTCGTCGATTTCATCTATACTTTTCGAGCCATTTTCGTACCACCCGACAAAAATGGGCCGAAATCGGTATTTTCGGGCCAGACGATTGCTAGGGTTTAAAATCCGACACGGAACCTGAGACACATTCATAAATTTAGGAGAAGAATGCTACAAGGATCTCGCGGTCGTCAATTTAATCTATACTTTTCGAGCTATTTTCGTACCACCTGACAAAAATGGGCCGAAATCGGTATTTTCAGGCCAGACGATAGCTAGGGTTTGAAATCCGAAACGGAACCTGAGACACATTCATAAATTTAGGATGAGAATGCTACAAGGATCTCGCGGTCGTCGATTTCATCTGCACTTTTTCGGGCGATTTCCGTACCGCCCGACAAAAATGGGCCGAAATCGGTATTTTCGGGCCAGAAGATGGCTAGGGTTTGAAATCTGACACGAAACCCGAGACACAGTTATAAATTGAGGAGAAGAATGCTACAAGGATCTCGCGGTAGTCGATTTCATCTGCACTTTTCGGGCGATTTTCGTAGCACCCGACAAAAATGGGCCGAAATCACTATTTTCGGGCCAGACGATGGCTAGGCTTTGAAATCCGACACGGAACCCGAGACACATTCTTAAATTGAGGAGAAGAATGCTACAAGGATCTCGCGGTCGTCGATTTCATCTATACTTTTCGAGCCATTTTCGTACCACCCGACAAAAATGGGCCGAAATCGGTATTTTCGGGCCAGACGATGGCTAGGGTTTAAAATCCGACACGGAACCTGAGACACATTCATAAATTTAGGAGAAGAATGCTACAAGGATCTCGCGGTCGTCAATTTAATCTATACTTTTCGAGCCATTTTCGTACCACCTGACAAAAATGGGCCGAAATCGGTATTTTCAGGCCAGACGATAGCTAGGGTTTGAAATCCGAAACGGAACCTGAGACACATTCATAAATTTAGGATGAGAATGCTACAAGGATCTCGCGGTCGTCGATTTCATCTGCACTTTTTCGGGCGATTTCCGTACCGCCCGACATTAATGGGCCGAAATCGGTATTTTCGGGCCAGAAGATGGCTAGGGTTTGAAATCTGACACGAAACCCGAGACACAGTCATAAATTTAGGAGAAGAATGCTACAAGGATCTCGCAGTCGTCGATTTCATCTGCACTTTTCTGGCGATTTTCGTACCACCCGACAAAAATGGGCCGAAATCGGTATTTTCGGGCCAGACTATGGCTAGGGTTTGAAATCCGACACGGAACCCGAGACACAGTCATAAATTGAGGAGAAGAATGCTACAAGGATCTCGCGGTCGTCGATTTCATCTGCACTTTTCGGGCGATTTTCGTACAACCCGACAAAAATGGGCCGAAATCGGTATTTTCGGGCCAGACGATTGCTAGGGTTTGAAAACCGACACGGAACCCGAGACACAGTCATAAATTTTGGAGAAGAATGTTACAAGGATCTCGCGGTCGTCGATTTCATCTGGACTTTTTGGGCCATTTTCGTACCACCCGACAAAAATGGGCCGAAATCGGTATTTTCGGGCCAGACGATGGCTAGGGTTTGACATCCGAAACGGAACCTGAGACACATTCATAAATTTAGGAGAAGAATGCTACAAGGATCTCGCGGTCGTCGATTTCATCTGCACTTTTTCGGGCGATTTCCGTACCACCCGACATTAATGGGCCGAAATCGGTATTTTCGGGCCAGAAGATGGCTAGGGTTTGAAATCCGACACGAAACCCGAGACACAGTCATAAATTTAGGAGGAGAATGCTACAAGGATCTCGCAGTCGTCGATTTCATCTGCACTTTTCTGGCGATTTTCGTACCACCCGACAAAAATGGGCCGAAATCGGTATTTTCGGGCCAAACGATGGCTAGGTTTTGAAATCCAACACGAAACCCGAGACACAGTCATAACTTAGGAGAAGAATGCTACAAGAATCTCGCGGTCGTCGATTTCATCTGCACTTTTCCGGCGATTTTCGTACCACTCGACGAAAATGGGCCGAAATCGATATTTTTGAGCCAGACAATGGCTAGGGTTTGAAATCCAACACGGAACCCGAGACACAGTCATAAATTGAGGAGAAGAATGCTACAAGGATCTCGCTGTAGTCGATTTCATCTGCACTTTTCGGGCGATTTTCGTACTACCCGACAAAAATGGGCCGAAATCACTATTTTCGGCCCAGACGATGGCTAGGCTTTGAAATCCGAGACGGAACCCGAGACACATTCATAAATTGAGGAGAAGAATGCTACAAGGATCTCGCGGTCGTCGATTTCATCTGCACTTTTCGGGCGATTTTCGTACCACCCGACAAAAATGGGCCGAAATCGGTATTTTCGGGCCAGACGATGGCTAGGGTTTGAAATCCGACACGGAACCCGAGACACATTCATAAATTTAGAAGAAGAATGCTACAAGGATCTCACGGTCGTCGATTTCATCTGCACTTTTCAGGCGATTTTCGTACCACCCGACAAAAATGGGCCGAAATCGGTATTTTCGGGCCAGACGATGGCTAGGGTTTGAAATCCGACACGGAACCCGAGACACAGTCATAAATTTAAGAGAAGAATGCTACAAGGATCTCGCGGTTGTCGATTTCATATGGACTTTTCGGGCGATTTTCGTACCACCCGACAAAAATGGGCCGAAATCGGTATTTTGGGGCAGACGATGGCTAGGGTTTGAAATCCGACACGGAATCCGAGACACAGTCATAAATTTAGGAGAAGAATGCTACAAGGATCTCACGGTCGTCGATTTCATCTGGACTTTTCGGGCGATTTTCGTACCACCCGACAAAAATGGGCCGAAATCGGTATTTTCGGGCCAGACGATGGCTAGGGTTTGAAATCCGACACAGAACCCGAGACACAGTCATAAATTTAGGAGAAGAATGCTACAAGGATATCGCGGTCGTCGATTTCATCTGGACTTTTCGGGCGATTTTCGTACCACTCGACAAAAATGGGCCGAAATCGGTATTTTCGGGCCAGACAATGGCTAGGGTTTGAAATCTGGCACGGAACCTTAGACACAGTCATAAATTTAGGAGAAGAATGCTAAAAGGATCTCGCGGTCGTCGATTTCATCTGCACTTTTCGAGCGATTTTCGTACCACTCGACAAAAATGGGCCGAAATCGGTATTTTCGGGCCAGACGATGGCTAGGGTGTGAAATCCGACACGGAACCCGAGACACAGTCATAAATTTAGGAGAAGAATGCTACAAGGATCTCGCGGTCGTTGATTTCATCTGGACTTTACGGGCGATTTTTGTACCATCCGACAAAAATGGGCCGAAATCGGTATTTTCGGGCCAGACGATGGCTAGGGTTTGAAATCCGACACGGAACCCGAGACACAGTCATAAATTTTGGAGAAGAATGCTACAAGGATCTCGCGGTCGTCGATTTCATCTGGACTTTTCGGGCGATTTTCGTACCACCCAACAAAAATGGGCCGAAGTCGGTATTTTAGGGCCAGACGATGGCTAGGGTTTGAAATCCGACACAGAACCCGAGACACAGTCATAAATTTAGGAGAAGAATGCTACAAGGATCTCGCGGTCGTCGATTTCATCTGGACTTTTCGGGCGATTTTCGTACCACCCGACAAAAATGGGCCGAAATCGGTATTTTGGGGATAGACGATGGCTAGGGTTTGAAATCCGACACGGAACCCGAGACACAGTCATAAATTTAAGAGAAGAATGCTACAAGGATCTCGCGGTCGTCGATTTCATCTGGACTTTTCGGGCGATTTTCGTACCACCAGACAAAAATGGGTCGAAATCGGTATTTTTGGGCCAGACGATGGCTAGGGTTTGAAATCTGACACGGAACCCGAGACACAGTCATAAATTTAGGAGAAGAATGCTACAAGGATCTCGCAGTCGTCGATTTCATCTGCACTTTTCGGGCGATTTTCGTACCACCCGACAAAAATGGGCTGAAATCGGTATTTTCGGGCCAGACGATGGCTAGGGTTTGAAATCCGACACGAAACCCGAGACACAATCATAAATTTAGTAGAAGAATGCTACAAGAATCTCGCGGTCGTCGATATCATCTGCACTTTTCGGGCGATTTTCGTACCACCCGACAAAAATGGGCCGAAATCACTATTTTCGGGCCAGACGATGGCTAGGCTTTGAAATCCGACACGGAACCCGAGACATAGTCATAAATTGAGGAGAAGAATGCTACAAGGATCTCGCGGTCGTCGATTTCATCTGCACTTTTCGGGCGATTTTCGTACCAACCGACAAATATGGGCCGAAATCGGTATTTTCGGGCCAGACGATGGCTAGTGTTTGAAATCCGACACGGAACCCGAGACACAGTCATAAATTTTGGAGAAGAATGCTACAAGGATCTCGCGGTCGTCGATTTCATCTATACTTTTCGAGCCATTTTCATACCACCCGACAAAAATGGGCCTAAATCGGTATTTTCGGGCCAGACGATGGCTAGGGTTTAAAATCCGACACGGAACCTGAGACACATTCATAAATTTAGGATGAGAATGCTACAAGGATCTCGCGGTCGTCGATTTCATGTGCACTTTTTCGGGCGATTTCCGTACCACCCGACAAAAATGGGCCGAAATCGGTATTTTCGGGCCAGACGATGGCTAGGGTTTGAAATCCGACACGAAACCCGAGACACAGTCATAAATTTAGGAGAAGAATGCTACAAGGATCTCGCAGTCGTCGATTTCATCTGCACTTTTCTGGCGATTTTCGTACCACCCGACAAAAATGGGCCGAAATCGGTATTTTCGGGCCAAACGATGGCTAGGGTTTGAAATCCAACATGAAACCCGAGACACAGTCATAACTTAGGAGAAGAATGCTACAAGAATCTCGCGGTCGTCGATTTCATCTGCACTTTTCCGGCGATTTTCGTACCACCCGACGAAAATGGGCCGAAATCGATATTTTTGAGCCAGACAATGGCTAGGGTTTGAAATCCAACACGAAACCCGAGACACAGTCATAACTTAGGAGAAGAATGCTACAAGAATCTCGCGGTCGTCGATTTCATCTGCACTTTTCCGGCGATTTTCGTACCACTCGACGAAAATGGGCCGAAATCGATATTTTTGAGCCAGACAATGGCTAGGGTTTGAAATCCAACACGGAACCCGAGACACAGTCATAAATTGAGGAGAAGAATGCTACAAGGATCTCGCGGTAGTCGATTTCATCTGCACTTTTCGGGCGATTTTCGTACCACCCGACAAAAATGGGCCGAAATCACTATTTTCGGCCCAGACGATGGCTAGGCTTTGAAATCCGAGACGGAACCCGAGACACATTCATAAATTGAGGAGAAGAATGCTACAAGGATCTCGCGGTCGTCGATTTCATCTGCATTTTTCGGGCGATTTTCGTACCACCCGACAAAAATGGGCCGAAATCGGTATTTTCGGGCCAGACGATGGCTAGGGTTTGAAATCCGACACGGAACCCGAGACACAGTCATAAATTTTGGAGAAGAATGCTACAAGGATCTCGCGGTCGTCGATTTCATCTGGACTTTTCGGCCGATTTTCGTACCACCCGACAAAAATGGGCCGAAATCGGTATTTTCAGGCCAGACGATGGCTACGGTTTGAAATCTGACAAGGAACCCGAGACAGAGTCATAAATTTAGGAGAAGAAAGCTAAAAGGATCTCGCGGTCGTCGATTTCATCTGGACTTTACGGGCGATTTTCGTACCACCCGACAAAAATGGGCCGAAATCGGTATTTTCGGGCCAGACGATGGCTAGGGTTTGAAATCCGACACGAAACCCGAGACACAGCCATAAATTTAGGAGAAGAATGCTACAAGGATCTCGCGGTCGTCGATTTCATCTGGACTTTTCGGGCGATTTTCGTACCACCCGATAAAAATGGGCCGAAATCGGTATTTTCAGGCCAGACAATGGCTACGGTTTGAAAACTGACAAGGAACCCGAGACAGAGTCATAAATTTAGGAGAACAAAGCTAAAAGGATCTCGCAGTCGTCGATTTCATCTGGACTTTTCGGGCGATTTTCAAACCACCCGACAAAAATGGGCCGAAATCGGTATTTTCGGGCCAGACGATGGCTAGGGTTTGAAATCCGACACGGAACCCGAGACACAGTCATAAATTTTGGAGAAGAATGCTACAAGGATCTCGCGGTCGTCGATTTCATCTGCACTTTTCCGGCGATTTTCGTACCACCCGACAAAAATGGGCCGAAATCGGTATTTTCGGGCCAGACGATGGCTAGGGTTTGAAATCCGACACGGAACCCGAGACACAGTCATAAATTTTGGAGAAGAATGCTACAAGGATCTCGCGGTCGTCGATTTCATCTATACTTTTCGAGCCATTTTCGTACCACCCGACAAAAATGGGCCGAAATCGGTATTTTCGGGCCAGACGATTGCTAGGGTTTAAAATCCGACACGGAACCTGAGACACATTCATAAATTTAGGAGAAGAATGCTACAAGGATCTCGCGGTCGTCAATTTAATCTATACTTTTCGAGCCATTTTCGTACCACCTGACAAAAATGGGCCGAAATCGGTATTTTCAGGCCAGACGATAGCTAGGGTTTGAAATCCGAAACGGAACCTGAGACACATTCATAAATTTAGGATGAGAATGCTACAAGGATCTCGCGGTCGTCGATTTCATCTGCACTTTTTCGGGCGATTTCCGTACCGCCCGACATTAATGGGCCGAAATCGGTATTTTCGGGCCAGAAGATGGCTAGGGTTTGAAATCTGACACGAAACCCGAGACACAGTCATAAATTTAGGAGAAGAATGCTACAAGGATCTCGCAGTCGTCGATTTCATCTGCACTTTTCTGGCGATTTTCGTACCACCCGACAAAAATGGGCCGAAATCGGTATTTTCGGGCCAGACTATGGCTAGGGTTTGAAATCCGACACGGAACCCGAGACACAGTCATAAATTGAGGAGAAGAATGCTACAAGGATCTCGCGGTCGTCGATTTCATCTGCACTTTTCGGGCGATTTTCGTACAACCCGACAAAAATGGGCCGAAATCGGTATTTTCGGGCCAGACGATTGCTAGGGTTTGAAAACCGACACGGAACCCGAGACACAGTCATAAATTTTGGAGAAGAATGTTACAAGGATCTCGCGGTCGTCGATTTCATCTGGACTTTTTGGGCCATTTTCGTACCACCCGACAAAAATGGGCCGAAATCGGTATTTTCGGGCCAGACGATGGCTAGGGTTTGACATCCGAAACGGAACCTGAGACACATTCATAAATTTAGGAGAAGAATGCTACAAGGATCTCGCGGTCGTCGATTTCATCTGCACTTTTTCGGGCGATTTCCGTACCACCCGACATTAATGGGCCGAAATCGGTATTTTCGGGCCAGAAGATGGCTAGGGTTTGAAATCCGACACGAAACCCGAGACACAGTCATAAATTTAGGAGGAGAATGCTACAAGGATCTCGCAGTCGTCGATTTCATCTGCACTTTTCTGGCGATTTTCGTACCACCCGACAAAAATGGGCCGAAATCGGTATTTTCGGACCAAACGATGGCTAGGGTTTGAAATCCAACACGAAACCCGAGACACAGTCATAACTTAGGAGAAGAATGCTACAAGAATCTCGCGGTCGTCGATTTCATCTGCACTTTTCCGGCGATTTTCGTACCACTCGACGAAAATGGGCCGAAATCGATATTTTTGAGCCAGACAATGGCTAGGGTTTGAAATCCAACACGGAACCCGAGACACAGTCATAAATTGAGGAGAAGAATGCTACAAGGATCTCGCGGTAGTCGATTTCATCTGCACTTTTCGGGCGATTTTCGTACCACCCGACAAAAATGGGCCGAAATTACTATTTTCGGCCCAGACGATGGCTAGGCTTTGAAATCCGAGACGGAACCCGAGACACATTCATAAATTGAGGAGAAGAATGCTACAAGGATCTCGCGGTCGTCGATTTCATCTGCATTTTTCGGGCGATTTTCGTACCACCCGACAAAAATGGGCCGAAATCGGTATTTTCGGGCCAGACGATGGCTAGGGTTTGAAATCCGACACGGAACCCGAGACACAGTCATAAATTTTGGAGAAGAATGCTACAAGGATCTCGCGGTTGTCGATTTCATCTGGACTTTTCGGGCCATTTTCGTACCAACCGACAAAAATGGGCCGAAATCGGTATTTTCGGGCCAGACGATGGCTAGGGTTTGAAATCCGACACGGAACCCGAGACACAGTCATAAATTTTGGAGAAGAATGCTACAAGGATCTCGCGGTCGTCGATTTCATCTATACTTTTCGAGCCATTTTCGTACCACCCGACAAAAATGGGCCGAAATCGGTATTTTCGGGCCAGACGATTGCTAGGGTTTAAAATCCGACACGGAACCTGAGACACATTCATAAATTTAGGAGAAGAATGCTACAAGGATCTCGCGGTCGTCAATTTAATCTATACTTTTCGAGCCATTTTCGTACCACCTGACAAAAATGGGCCGAAATCGGTATTTTCAGGCCAGACGATAGCTAGGGTTTGAAATCCGAAACGGAACCTGAGACACATTCATAAATTTAGGATGAGAATGCTACAAGGATCTCGCGGTCGTCGATTTCATCTGCACTTTTTCGGGCGATTTCCGTACCGCCCGACATTAATGGGCCGAAATCGGTATTTTCGGGCCAGAAGATGGCTAGGGTTTGAAATCTGACACGAAACCCGAGACACAGTCATAAATTTAGGAGAAGAATGCTACAAGGATCTCGCAGTCGTCGATTTCATCTGCACTTTTCTGGCGATTTTCGTACCACCCGACAAAAATGGGCCGAAATCGGTATTTTCGGGCCAGACTATGGCTAGGGTTTGAAATCCGACACGGAACCCGAGACACAGTCATAAATTGAGGAGAAGAATGCTACAAGGATCTCGCGGTCGTCGATTTCATCTGCACTTTTCGGGCGATTTTCGTACAACCCGACAAAAATGGGCCGAAATCGGTATTTTCGGGCCAGACGATTGCTAGGGTTTGAAAACCGACACGGAACCCGAGACACAGTCATAAATTTTGGAGAAGAATGTTACAAGGATCTCGCGGTCGTCGATTTCATCTGGACTTTTTGGGCCATTTTCGTACCACCCGACAAAAATGGGCCGAAATCGGTATTTTCGGGCCAGACGATGGCTAGGGTTTGACATCCGAAACGGAACCTGAGACACATTCATAAATTTAGGAGAAGAATGCTACAAGGATCTCGCGGTCGTCGATTTCATCTGCACTTTTTCGGGCGATTTCCGTACCACCCGACATTAATGGGCCGAAATCGGTATTTTCGGGCCAGAAGATGGCTAGGGTTTGAAATCCGACACGAAACCCGAGACACAGTCATAAATTTAGGAGGAGAATGCTACAAGGATCTCGCAGTCGTCGATTTCATCTGCACTTTTCTGGCGATTTTCGTACCACCCGACAAAAATGGGCCGAAATCGGTATTTTCGGGCCAAACGATGGCTAGGTTTTGAAATCCAACACGAAACCCGAGACACAGTCATAACTTAGGAGAAGAATGCTACAAGAATCTCGCGGTCGTCGATTTCATCTGCACTTTTCCGGCGATTTTCGTACCACTCGACGAAAATGGGCCGAAATCGATATTTTTGAGCCAGACAATGGCTAGGGTTTGAAATCCAACACGGAACCCGAGACACAGTCATAAATTGAGGAGAAGAATGCTACAAGGATCTCGCTGTAGTCGATTTCATCTGCACTTTTCGGGCGATTTTCGTACTACCCGACAAAAATGGGCCGAAATCACTATTTTCGGCCCAGACGATGGCTAGGCTTTGAAATCCGAGACGGAACCCGAGACACATTCATAAATTGAGGAGAAGAATGCTACAAGGATCTCGCGGTCGTCGATTTCATCTGCACTTTTCGGGCGATTTTCGTACCACCCGACAAAAATGGGCCGAAATCGGTATTTTCGGGCCAGACGATGGCTAGGGTTTGAAATCCTACACGGAACCCGAGACACAGTCATAAATTTAAGAGAAGAATGCTACAAGGATCTCGCGGTCGTCGATTTCATCTGGACTTTTCGGGCGATTTTCGTACCACCCGACAATAATCGGCCGAAATCGGTATTTTCGGGCTAGACGATGGCTAGGGTTTGAAATCTGACACGGAACCCGAGACACAGTCATAAATTTAGTAGAAGAATGCTACAAGAATTCGCGGTCGTCGATTTCATCTGCACTTTTCGAGCGATTTTCGTACCACCCGACAAAAATGGGCCGAAATCGGTATTTTCGGGCTAGACGATGGCTAGGGTTTGAAATCCTACACGGAACCCGAGACACAGTCATAAATTTAGGAGAAGAATGCTACAAGGATCTCGCGGTCGTCGATTTCATCTGGACTTTTCGGGCGATTTTCGTACCACCCGACAAAAATGGGTCGAAATCGGTATTTTCGGGCCAGACGATGGCTAGGGTTTGAAATCCGACACGGAACCCGAGACACAGTCATAAATTTAGGAGAAGAATGCTACAAGGATCTCGCGGTCGTCGATTTCATCTGGACTTTTTGGGCGATTTTCGTACCACCCGACAAAAATGGGCCGAAATTGGTATTTTCGGGCCAGACGATGGCTAGGGTTTAAAATGCGACACGAAACCCGAGACAAAGTCATAAATTTAGGAGAAGAATGCTACAAGGATCTCACGGTCGTCGATTTCATCTGCACTTTTCAGGCGATTTTCGTACCACCCGACAAAAATGGGCCGAAATCGGTATTTTCGGGCCAGACGATGGCTAGGGTTTGAAATCCGACACGGAACCCGAGACACATTCATAAATTTAGGAGAAGAATGCTACAAGAATCTCGCGGTCGTCGATTTCATCTGCACTTTTCTGGCGATTTTCGTACCACCCGACAAAAATGGGCCGAAATCGGTATTTTCGGGCCAGACGATGGCTAGGGTTTGAAATCCGACACGGAACCCGAGACACAGTCATAAATTTTGGAGAAGAATGCTACAAGGATCTCGCGGTCGTCGATTTCATCTATACTTTTCGAGCCATTTTCGTACCACCCGACAAAAATGGGCCGAAATCGGTATTTTCGGGCCAGACGATGGCTAGGGTTTGAAATCCGAAACGGAACCTGAGACACATTCATAAATTTAGGAGAAGAATGCTACCAGGATCTCGCGGTCGTCGATTTCATCTGCACTTTTCCGGCGATTTTCGTACCACCCGACAAAAATGGGCCGAAATCGGTATTTTCGGGCCAGACGATGGCTAGGGTTTGAAATCCAACACGAAACCCGAGACACAGTTATAAATTGAGGAGAAGAATGCTACAAGGATCTCGCGGTAGTCGATTTCATCTGCACTTTTCGGGCGATTTTCGTAGCACCCGACAAAAATGGGCCGAAATCACTATTTTCGGGCCAGACAATGGCTAGGCTTTGAAATCCGACACGGAACCCGAGACATAGTCATAAATTGAGGAGAAGAATGCTACAAGGATCTCGCGGTCGTCGATTTCATCTGCACTTTTCGGGCGATTTTCGTACCACCCGACAAATATGGGCCGAAATCGGTATTTTCGGGCCAGACGATGGCTAGGGTTTGAAATCCGACACGGAACCCGAGACACAGTCATAAATTTTGGAGAAGAATGCTACAAGGATCTCGCGGTCGTCGATTTCATCTATACTTTTCGAGCCATTTTCGTACCACCCGACAAAAATGGGCCGAAATCGGTATTTTCGGGCCAGACGATTGCTAGGGTTTAAAATCCGACACGGAACCTGAGACACATTCATAAATTTAGGAGAAGAATGCTACAAGGATCTCGCGGTCGTCAATTTAATCTATACTTTTCGAGCCATTTTCGTACCACCTGACAAAAATGGGCCGAAATCGGTATTTTCAGGCCAGACGATAGCTAGGGTTTGAAATCCGAAACGGAACCTGAGACACATTCATAAATTTAGGATGAGAATGCTACAAGGATCTCGCGGTCGTCGATTTCATCTGCACTTTTTCGGGCGATTTCCGTACCGCCCGACATTAATGGGCCGAAATCGGTATTTTCGGGCCAGAAGATGGCTAGGGTTTGAAATCTGACACGAAACCCGAGACACAGTCATAAATTTAGGAGAAGAATGCTACAAGGATCTCGCAGTCGTCGATTTCATCTGCACTTTTCTGGCGATTTTCGTACCACCCGACAAAAATGGGCCGAAATCGGTATTTTCGGGCCAGACTATGGCTAGGGTTTGAAATCCGACACGGAACCCGAGACACAGTCATAAATTGAGGAGAAGAATGCTACAAGGATCTCGCGGTCGTCGATTTCATCTGCACTTTTCGGGCGATTTTCGTACAACCCGACAAAAATGGGCCGAAATCGGTATTTTCGGGCCAGACGATTGCTAGGGTTTGAAAACCGACACGGAACCCGAGACACAGTCATAAATTTTGGAGAAGAATGTTACAAGGATCTCGCGGTCGTCGATTTCATCTGGACTTTTTGGGCCATTTTCGTACCACCCGACAAAAATGGGCCGAAATCGGTATTTTCGGGCCAGACGATGGCTAGGGTTTGACATCCGAAACGGAACCTGAGACACATTCATAAATTTAGGAGAAGAATGCTACAAGGATCTCGCGGTCGTCGATTTCATCTGCACTTTTTCGGGCGATTTCCGTACCACCCGACATTAATGGGCCGAAATCGGTATTTTCGGGCCAGAAGATGGCTAGGGTTTGAAATCCGACACGAAACCCGAGACACAGTCATAAATTTAGGAGGAGAATGCTACAAGGATCTCGCAGTCGTCGATTTCATCTGCACTTTTCTGGCGATTTTCGTACCACCCGACAAAAATGGGCCGAAATCGGTATTTTCGGGCCAAACGATGGCTAGGTTTTGAAATCCAACACGAAACCCGAGACACAGTCATAACTTAGGAGAAGAATGCTACAAGAATCTCGCGGTCGTCGATTTCATCTGCACTTTTCCGGCGATTTTCGTACCACTCGACGAAAATGGGCCGAAATCGATATTTTTGAGCCAGACAATGGCTAGGGTTTGAAATCCAACACGGAACCCGAGACACAGTCATAAATTGAGGAGAAGAATGCTACAAGGATCTCGCTGTAGTCGATTTCATCTGCACTTTTCGGGCGATTTTCGTACTACCCGACAAAAATGGGCCGAAATCACTATTTTCGGCCCAGACGATGGCTAGGCTTTGAAATCCGAGACGGAACCCGAGACACATTCATAAATTGAGGAGAAGAATGCTACAAGGATCTCGCGGTCGTCGATTTCATCTGCACTTTTCGGGCGATTTTCGTACCACCCGACAAAAATGGGCCGAAATCGGTATTTTCGGGCCAGACGATGGCTAGGGTTTGAAATCCGACACGAAACCCGAGACACAGTCATAAATTTAGGACAAGAATGCTACAAGAATCTCGCGGTCGTCGATTTCATCTGCACTTTTCGGGTGATTTTCGTACCACCCGACAAAAATGGGCCGAAATCGGTATTTTCGGGCCAGACGATGGCTAGGGTTTGAAATCCGACACGGAACCCGAGACACAGTCATAAATTGAGGAGAAGAATTCTATAAGGATCTCGCGGTCGTCGATTTCATCTGCATTTTTCGGGCGATTTTCGTACCACCCGACAAAAATGGGCCGAAATCGGTATTTTCGGGCCAGACGATGGCTAGGGTTTGAAATCCGACACGGAACCCGAGACACAGTCATAAATTTTGGAGAAGAATGCTACAAGAATCTCGCGGTCGTCGATTTCATCTGCACTTTTCGGGCAATTTTCGTACCACCCGACAAAAATGGGCCGAAATCGGTATTTTCGGGCCAGACGATGGCTAGGGTTTGAAATCTGACACGGAACCCGAGACACAGTCATAAATTTAGGAGAAGAATGCTACAAGGATCTCGCAGTCGTCGATTTCATCTGCACTTTTCGGGCGATTTTCGTACCACCCGACAAAAATGGGCTGAAATCGGTATTTTCGGGCCAGACGATGGCTAGGGTTTGAAATCCGACACGAAACCCGAGACACAATCATAAATTTAGTAGAAGAATGCTACAAGAATCTCGCGGTCGTCGATATCATCTGCACTTTTCGGGCGATTTTCGTACCACCCGACAAAAATGGGCCGAAATCACTATTTTCGGGCCAGACGATGGCTAGGCTTTGAAATCCGACACGGAACCCGAGACATAGTCATAAATTGAGGAGAAGAATGCTACAAGGATCTCGCGGTCGTCGATTTCATCTGCACTTTTCGGGCGATTTTCGTACCACCCGACAAATATGGGCCGAAATCGGTATTTTCGGGCCAGACGATGGCTAGTGTTTGAAATCCGACACGGAACCCGAGACACAGTCATAAATTTTGGAGAAGAATGCTACAAGGATCTCGCGGTCGTCGATTTCATCTATACTTTTCGAGCCATTTTCATACCACCCGACAAAAATGGGCCTAAATCGGTATTTTCGGGCCAGACGATGGCTAGGGTTTAAAATCCGACACGGAACCTGAGACACATTCATAAATTTAGGATGAGAATGCTACAAGGATCTCGCGGTCGTCGATTTCATGTGCACTTTTTCGGGCGATTTCCGTACCACCCGACAAAAATGGGCCGAAGTCGGTATTTTCGGGCCAGACGATGGCTAGGGTTTGAAATCCGACACGAAACCCGAGACACAGTCATAAATTTAGGAGAAGAATGCTACAAGGATCTCGCAGTCGTCGATTTCATCTGCACTTTTCTGGCGATTTTCGTACCACCCGACAAAAATGGGCCGAAATCGGTATTTTCGGGCCAAACGATGGCTAGGGTTTGAAATCCAACACGAAACCCGAGACACAGTCATAACTTAGGAGAAGAATGCTACAAGAATCTCGCGGTCGTCGATTTCATCTGCACTTTTCCGGCGATTTTCGTACCACCCGACGAAAATGGGCCGAAATCGGTATTTTCGGGCCAGAAGATGGCTAGGGTTTGAAATCTGACACGAAACCCGAGACACAGTCATAAATTTAGGAGAAGAATGCTACAAGGATCTCGCAGTCGTCGATTTCATCTGCACTTTTCTGGCGATTTTCGTACCACCCGACAAAAATGGGCCGAAATCGGTATTTTCGGGCCAGACTATGGCCAGGGTTTGAAATCCGACACGGAACCCGAGACACAGTCATAAATTTTGGAGAAGAATGCTACAAGGATCTCGCGGTAGTCGATTTCATCTGCACTTTTCGGGCGATTTTCGTAGCACCCGACAAAAATGGGCCGAAATCACTATTTTCGGGCCAGACGATGGCTAGGCTTTGAAATCCGACACGGAACCCGAGACATAGTCATAAATTGAGGAGAAGAATGCTACAAGGATCTCGCGGTCGTCGATTTCATCTGCACTTTTCGGGCGATTTTCGTACCAACCGACAAATATGGGCCGAAATCGGTATTTTCGGGCCAGACGATGGCTAGTGTTTGAAATCCGACACGGAACCCGAGACACAGTCATAAATTTTGGAGAAGAATGCTACAAGGATCTCGCGGTCGTCGATTTCATCTATACTTTTCGAGCCATTTTCATACCACCCGACAAAAATGGGCCTAAATCGGTATTTTCGGGCCAGACGATGGCTAGGGTTTAAAATCCGACACGGAACCTGAGACACATTCATAAATTTAGGATGAGAATGCTACAAGGATCTCGCGGTCGTCGATTTCATGTGCACTTTTTCGGGCGATTTCCGTACCACCCGACAAAAATGGGCCGAAGTCGGTATTTTCGGGCCAGACGATGGCTAGGGTTTGAAATCCGACACGAAACCCGAGACACAGTCATAAATTTAGGAGAAGAATGCTACAAGGATCTCGCAGTCGTCGATTTCATCTGCACTTTTCTGGCGATTTTCGTACCACCCGACAAAAATGGGCCGAAATCGGTATTTTCGGGCCAAACGATGGCTAGGGTTTGAAATCCAACATGAAACCCGAGACACAGTCATAACTTAGGAGAAGAATGCTACAAGAATCTCGCGGTCGTCGATTTCATCTGCACTTTTCCGGCGATTTTCGTACCACCCGACGAAAATGGGCCGAAATCGATATTTTTGAGCCAGACAATGGCTAGGGTTTGAAATCCAACACGAAACCCGAGACACAGTCATAACTTAGGAGAAGAATGCTACAAGAATCTCGCGGTCGTCGATTTCATCTGCACTTTTCCGGCGATTTTCGTACCACTCGACGAAAATGGGCCGAAATCGATATTTTTGAGCCAGACAATGGCTAGGGTTTGAAATCCAACACGGAACCCGAGACACAGTCATAAATTGAGGAGAAGAATGCTACAAGGATCTCGCGGTAGTCGATTTCATCTGCACTTTTCGGGCGATTTTCGTACCACCCGACAAAAATGGGCCGAAATCACTATTTTCGGCCCAGACGATGGCTAGGCTTTGAAATCCGAGACGGAACCCGAGACACATTCATAAATTGAGGAGAAGAATGCTACAAGGATCTCGCGGTCGTCGATTTCATCTGCACTTTTCGGGCGATTTTCGTACCACCCGACAAAAATGGGCCGAAATCGGTATTTTCGGGCCAGACGATGGCTAGGGTTTGAAATCCGACACGGAACCCGAGACACAGTCATAAATTGAGGAGAACAATGCTACAAGGATCTCGCGGTCGTCGATTTCATCTGCACTTTTCAGGCGGTTTTCGTACCACCCGACAAAAATGGGCCGAAATCGGTATTTTCGGGCCAGTCGATGGCTAGGGTTTGAAATCCAAAACGGAACCCGAGACACAGTCATATATTTTGGAGAAGAATGCTATAAGGATCTCGCGGTCGTCGATTTCATCTGCACTTTTCGGGCGATTTTCGTACCACACGACAAAAATGGGCCGAAATCGGTATTTTCGGGCCAGACGATGGCTAGGGTTTGAAATTTGACACGGAACCTGAGACACGGTCATAAATTTAGGAGAAGAATGCTACAAGGATCTCGCCGTCGTCGATTTCATCTACACTTTTCGGGCGATTTTCGTACCACCTGAAAAAAATGGGCCGAAATCGGTATTTTCGGGCAAGACGATGGCTAGGGTTTGAAATCGGACACAGAACCCGAGACACAGTCATAAATTGAAAAGAAGAATGCTACAAGGATCTCGCGGTCGTCGATTTCATCTGCACTTTTCGGGCGATTTTCGTACCACCCGACAAAAATGGGCCGAAATCGGTATTTTCGGGCCAGACGATGGCTAGGGTTTGAAATCCGACACGGAACCCGAGACACAGTCATAAATTGAGGAGAGGAATGCTATAAGGATCTCGCGGTCGTCGATTTCATCTGCACTTTTCGGGCGATTTTCGTACCACCCGACAAAAATGGGCCGAAATCGGTATTTTCGGGCCAGACGATGGCTAGGGTTTGAAATCCGACACGGAACCCGAGACACAGTCATAAATTTAAGAGAAGAATGCTTCAAGGATCTCGCGGTCGGTGATTTCATCTGGACTTTTCGAGCGATTTTCGTACCACTTGACAAAAATGGGCCGAAATTGGTATTTTTGGGCCAGACGATGGCTAGGGTTTGAAATCCGACACGGAACCCGAGACACAGTCATAAATTTAAGAGAAGAATGCTACAAGGATCTCGCGGTCGTCGATTTCATCTGCACTTTTCGGGCGATTTTCGTACCACCCGACAAAAATGGGCCGAAATCGGTATTTTTGGGCCAGACGATGGCTGGGGTTTGAAATCTGACACGGAACCTGAGACACAGTCATAAATTTAGGAGAAGAATGCTACAAGGATCTCGCGGTCGTCGATTTCATCTGCACTTTTCGGGCGATTTTCGTACCACCCGACAAAAATGGGCCGAAATCGGTATTTTCGGGCCAGACGATGGCTAGGGTTTGAAATCCGACACGGAACCCGAGACACAGTCATAAATTTAGGAGATGAATGCTACAAGGATCTCGCGGTCGTCGATTTCATCTAGACTTTTTGGGCGATTTTCGTACCACCCGACAAAAATGGGCCGAAATCGGTATTTTTCGGGCCAGACGATGGCTAGGTTTTGAAATACGACACGGAACCCGAGACACAGTCATAAATTTAGGAGAAGAATGCTACAAGGAACTCGTGGTCGTCGATTTCATCTGCACTTTTCGGGCGATTTTCGTACCACCCGACAAAAATGGGCCGAAATCGGTATTTTTGAGCCAGACGATGGCAAGGGTTTGAAATCCGGCACGGAACGCGAGACACAATCATAAATTTTGGAGAAGAATGCTAAAACGATCTCGCGGTCGTCGATTTCATCAGGACTTTTCGGGCGATTTTCGTACCACCCGACAAAAATGGGCGAAATCAGTATTTTCGGGCCAGACGATGGCAAGGGTTTGAAATCCGACACGGAACCCGAGACACAGTCATAAATTTAGGAGAAGAATGCTACAAGGATCTCGCAGTCGTCGATTTCATCTGGACTTTTCGGGCGATTTTCGTACCACCCAACAAAAATGGGCCGAAATCGGTAATTTCGGGCCAGACGATGGCTAGGGTTTGAAATCTGACACGGAACCCGAGACACCGTCATAAATTTAGGAGAAGAATGCTACAAGGATCTCGCGGTCGTCGATTTCATCTAGACTTTTCGGGCGATTTTCGTACCACACGACAAAAATGGGCCGAAATCGAAATTTTCGGGCCAGACGATGGCTAGGGTTTGAAATATGACACGGAACCCGAGACAGAGTCATAAATTTAGGAGAAGAATGCGAAAAGGATCTCGCGGTCGTCGATTTCATCTGGACTTTTCGGGCGATTTTCGTACCACCCGACAAAAATGGGCCGAAATCGATATTTTCGGGCCAGACGATGGCTAGGGTTTGAAATTCGACACGGAACCCGAGACACAGTCATAAATTTAGGAGAAGAATGCTACAAGGATCTCGCGGTCGTCGATTTCATCTGCACTTTTCAGGCGATTTTCGTACCACCCGACAAAAATGGGCCGAAATCGAAATTTTCGGGCCAGACGATGGCTAGGGTTTGAAATCTGACACGGAACCCGAGACACAGTCATAAATTTACGAGAAGAATGCTACAAGGATCTCGCGGTCGTCGATTTCATCTGCACTTTTCGGGCGATTTTCGTACCACCCGACAAAAATGGGCCGAAATCGGTATTTTCGGGCCAGACGATGGCTAGGGTTTGAAATCTGACACGGAACACGAGACACTGTCATAAATTTAGGAGAAGAATGCTACAAGGATCTCGCGGTCCTCGATTTCATCTGGACTTTTCGGGCAATTTTCGTACCACCCGATAAAAATGGGCCGAAATCGGTATTTTCGGGCCAGACGATGGCTAGAGTTTGAAATCCGACACGGAACCCTAGAAACAGTCATAAATTTAGGAGAAGAATGCTACAAGGATCTCGCGGTCGTCGATTTCATCTGCACTTTTCGGGCGATTTTCGTACCACCCGACAAAAATGGGCCGAAATCGGTATTTTCGGGCCAGACGATGGCTAGGGTTTGACATCCGACACGGAACCCGAGACACAGTCATAAATTGAGGAGAAGAATGCTATAAGGATCTCGCGGTCGTCGATTTCATCTGCACCTTTCGGCTGATTTTCGTACCACCCGACAAAAATAGGCCGAAATCGGTATTTTCGGGCCAGACGATGGCTAGGGTTTGAAATCCTACACGGAACCCGATTCACAGTCATAAATTTTGGAGAAGAATGCTACAAGGATCTCGCGGTCGCCGATTTCATCTGGACTTTTCGGGCAATTTACGTACCACCCGACAAAAATGGGCCGAAATCAATATTTTCGGGCCAGACGATGGATAGGGTTTGAAATCCGACACGGAACCTGAGACACATTCATAAATTTAGGAGAAGAATGCTACAAGAATCTCGCGGTCGTCAATTTCATCTGCACTTTTCGGCGGTTTTCGTACCACCCGACAAAAATGGGCCGAAATCGGTATTTTCGGGCCAGACGATGGCTAGGGTTTGAAATCCGACACGGAACCCGAGACACATTCATAAATTTAGGAGAAGAATGCTACAAGAATCTCGCGGTCGTCGATTTCATCTGCACTTTTCTGGCGATTTTCGTACCACCCGACAAAAATGGGCCGAAATCGGTATTTTCGGGCCAGACGATGGCTAGGGTTTGAAATCCGACACGGAACCCGAGACACAGTCATAAATTTTGGAGAAGAATGCTACAAGGATCTCGCGGTCGTCGATTTCATCTATACTTTTCGAGCCATTTTCGTACCACCCGACAAAAATTGGCCGAAATCGGTATTTTCGGGCCAGACGATGGCTAGGGTTTGAAATCCGACACGGAACCTGAGACACATTCATAAATTTAGGAGAAGAATGCTACAAGGATCTCGCGGTCGTCGATTTAATCTATACTTTTTGAGCCATTTTCGTACCACCCGACAAAAATGGGCCGAAATCGGTATTTTCGGGCCAGACATTGGCTAGGGTATGAAATCCGAAACGGAACCTGAGACACATTCATAAATTGAGGAGAAGAATGCTACAAGGATCTCGCGGTAGTCGATTTCATCTGCACGTTTCGGGCGATTTTCGTACCACCCCATAAAAATAGGCCGAAATCACTATTTTCGGGCCAGACGATGGCTAAGGTTTGAAAACACCGACACGGAACCTGAGACACATTCATAAATTGAGGAGAAGAATGCTACAAGGATCTCGCGGTCGTCGATTTCATCTGCACTTTTCGGGCGATTTTCGTACCACCCGACAAAAATGGGCCGAAATCGGTATTTTCGGGCAAGACGATGACTAGGGTTTGAAATCCGACACGGAACCCGAGACACAATCATAAATTTTGAAGAAGAATGCTACAAGGATCTCGCGGTCGTCGATTTCATCTATACTTTTCGAGCCATTTTCGTACCACCCGACAAAAATGGGACGAAATCGGTATTTTCGGGCCAGACGATGGCTAGGGTTTGAAATCCGACACGGAACCTGAGACACATTCATAAATTTAGGAGAAGAATGCTACAAGGATCTCGCGGTCGTCGAATTAATCTATACTTTTCGAGCCATTTTCGTACCACCCGACAAAAATGGGCCAAAATCGGTATTTTCGGGCTAGACGATGGCTAGGGTTTGAAATCCGAAACTGAACCTGAGACACATTCATAAATTTAGGAGAAGAATGCTACAAG
>JBBPBP010000877.1:40652-53480 GCA_037974735.1 Cicer chorassanicum | reverse complement strand
GACATGGAACCCGAGACACAGTCATAAATTTTGGAGAACAATGCTACAAGGATCTTGGGGTCGTCGATTTCATCTGCACTTTTCGGGCGATTTTCGTACAACCCGACCAAAATGGGCCGAAATCGGTATTTTCGGGCCAGAAGATGGCTAGGGTTTGAAATCCGACACGGAACCCGAGACACAGTCATAAATTTTGGAGAAAAATGCTTCAAGGATCTCGCGGTCGTCGATTTCATCTGGACTTTTCGGGCCATTTTCGAACCACTCAACAAAAATGGGCCGAAATCGGTATTTTCGGGCCAGACGACGGCTAGGGTTTGAAATCCGACACGGAACCCGAGACACATTCATAAATTTAGGAGAAGAATGCTACAAGGATCTCGCGGTCGTCTACTTTTCGGGCAATTTTCGTACCACGCGACAAAAATGGGCCGAAATCGGTATTTTCGGGCCAAACGATGGCTAGGGTTTGAAATCCGACACGAAACCCGAGACACAGTCATAAATTTAGGAGAAGAATGCTACAAGAATCTCGCAGTCGTCGATTTCATCTGCACTTTTCGGGCGATTTTCGTACCACCCGACAAATATGGGCCGAAATCGTTATTTTCGGGCCAGACGATAGCTAGGCTTTGAAATCCGACACGGAACCCGAGAAACAGTCATAAATTTTTGAGAAGAATGCTACAAGGATCTCGCGGTCGTCAATTTCATCTATACTTTTCGGGCCATTTTTGTACCACCCGACAAAAATGGGCCGAAATCGGTATTTTGGGGCCAGACGATGGATAGGGTTTGAAATCCGACACGGAACCTGAGACACATTCATAAATTTAGGAGAAGAATGCTACAAGGATCTCGCGGTTGTCGATTTCATCTGCACTTTTTCGGGCGATTTCCATACCACCCGACATTAATGGGCCGAAATCGGTATTTTCGGGCCAGACGATGGCTAGGGTTTGAAATCCGACACGAAACCCGAGACACTGTCATAAATTTAGGAGAAGAATGCTACAAGAATCTCGCGGTCGTCGATTTCATCTGCACTTTTCCGGCGATTTTCGTACCACCCGACAAAAATGGGCCGAAATGGGTATTTTCGGGCCAGATGATTGCTAGGGTTTGAAATCCAACACGAAACCCGAGACACAGTCATAAAGTTAGGAGAAGAATGCTACAAGAATCTTGCGGTTGTCGATTTCATCTGCACTTTTCGGGCGATTTTCGTACCACCCGACAAAAATGGGCCGAAATCGGTATTTTCGGGCCAGACGATGGCTAGGGTTTGAAATCCTACACGGAACCCGAGACACAGTCATAAATTTTGGAGAAGAATGCTACAAGGATCTCGCGGTCGTCGATTTCATCTAGACTTTTCGGGCGATTTTCGTACCACCCGACAAAAATGGGCCGAAATCGGTATTTTCGGGCCAGACGATGGCTAGGGTTTGAAATCCGACACGAAACCCGAGACACAGTCATAAATTTAGGAGAAGAATGCTACAAGAATCTCGCAGTCGTCGATTTCATCTGCACTTTTCGGGCGATTTTCGTACCACCCGACAAAAATGGCCCGAAATCGGTATTTTCGGGCCAGACGATGGCTAGGGTTTGAAATCCAACACGAAACCCGAGACACAGTCATAAATTTAGGAGAAGAATGCTACAAGAATCTCGCAGTCGTCGATTTCATCTGCACTTTTCGGGCGATTTTCGTACCACCCGACAAAAATGGGCCGAAATCGGTATTTTCGGGCCACACGATGGCTAGGGTTTGAAATCCGACACGAAACCCGAGACACAGTCATAAATTTAGGAGAAGAATGCTACAAGAATCACGCGGTCGTCGATTTCATCTACACTTTTCGGGCGATTTTCGTACCACCAGACAAAAATGGGCAGAAATCGGTGTTTTAGGGCTAGACGATGGCTAGGGTTTGAAATCTGACACGGAACCCGAGACACAGTCATAAAATGTGGAGAAGAATGTTATAAGGATCTCGCAGGTTGCGATTTCATCTGCACTTTTCGGGCGATTTTCGTACCACCCGACAAAAATGGGCCGAAATCGGTATTTTCGGTCCAGACGATGGCTAGGGTTTGAAATCCGACATGAAACCCAAGACAAAATCATAAATTTAGGAGAAGAATGCTACAAGAATCTCGCGATCGTCGATTTCATCTGCACTTTTCGGGCGATTTTCGTACCACCCGACAAAAATGGGCCGAAATCGGTATTTTTGGGCCAGACGATGGCTAGGGTTTGCGATCCGACACGGAACCCGAGACACAATCCTAAATTTTGAGAAGAATGCTACAAGGATCTCGCGGTCGTCGATTTCATCTAGACTTTTCAGACCATATTCGTACCACCCGACAAAAATGGGCCGAAATCGGTATTTTCGGGCCAGACGATGGCTAGGGTTTGAAATCTGACACGGAACTCGAGACACAGTTATAAATTGAGGAGAAGAATGCTACAAGGATCTCGCGGTCGTCGATTTCATCTGCACTTTTCGGGCGATTTTCGTACCACCCGACAAAAATGGGCCGAAATCGGTATTTTCGGGCCAGACGATGGCTAGGGTTTGAAATCCTACATGGAACCCGAGACACAGTTATAAATTTTGGAGAAGAATGCTACAAGGATCTCGCGGTCGTCGATTTCATCAGGACTTTTCGGGCGATTTTCGTACCACCCGACAAAAATGGGCCGAAATCGATATTTTCGGGCTAGACGATGGCTAGGGTTTGAAATCCTAAACGGAACCCGAGACACATTCATAAATTTAGGAGAAGAATGCTACAAGAATCTCGCGGTCGTCGATTTCATCTGCACTTTTCGGGCGATTTTCGTACCACTCGACAAAAATGGGACGAAATCGGTATTTTCGGGCCAGACGATGGCTATTGTTTGAAATCCGAAACGGAACCCGAGACACAGTCATAAATTTAGGAGAAGAATGCTATAAGGATCTCGCGGTCGTCGATTTCATCTGCACTTTCGGGCGATTTTCGTACCACCCGACAAAAATGGGCCGAAATCGGTATTTTCGGGCCAGACGATGGGTAGGAATTTGAAATCTGACACGGAACCCGAGACACAGTCATAAATTTAGGAGAAGAATGCTACAAGGATCTCGCAGTCGTAGATTTCATCTGCACTTTTCGGGCGATTTTCGTACCACCCGACAAAAATGGGCCGAAATCGGTATTTTAGTGCCAGACGATGGCTAGGGTTTGAAATCTGACACGGAACCCGAGACACAGTCATAAATTTTGGAGAAGAATGCTACAAGGATCTCGCGGTCGTCGATTTCATCTGGAATTTTTGGGCCATTTTCGTACCACCCGACAAAAATGGGCCGAAATCGGTATTTTCGGGCCAGACGATGGCTAGGGTTTGAAATCCGACACAGAACCTGAGACACATTCATAAATTTAGGAGAAGAATGCTACAAGGATATCGCGGTCGCGGTCGTCGATTTCATCTGCACTTTTCGGGCGATTTCCGTACCACCCGACATAAATGGGCCGAAATCGGTATTTTCGGGCCAGACGATGGCTAGGGTTTGAAATCCGACACGAAACCCGAGACACAATCATAAATTTAGGGGAAGAATGCTACAAGAATCTCGCGGTCGTCGATTTCATTTGCACTTTTCCGGCGATTTTCGTACCACCCGACAAAAACTGCCCAAATCGGTATTTTCGGGCCAGACGATGGCTAGGGTTTGAAATCCAAAACGAAACCCGAGACACAGTCATAAACTTAGGAGAAGAATGCTACAAGAATCTCGCGGTCGTCGATTTCATCTGCACTTTTCCGGCGATTTTCGTACCACCCGACAAAAACGGCCCAAATCGGTATTTTCGGGCCAGACGATGGCTAGGGTTTGAAATCCAACACGAAACCCGAGACACAGTCATAAACTTAGGAGAAGAATGCTACAAGAATCTCGCGGTCGTCGATTTCATCTGCACTTTTTCGGCGATTTTCGTACCACTCGACGAAAATGGGCCGAAATCGGTATTTTCGGGGCCAGACGATGGCTAGGGTTTGAAATCCGACACGGAACCTGAGACACATTCATAAATTTAGGAGAAGAATGCTACAAGGATCTCGCGGTCGTCGATTTCATCTGCACTTTTCGGGCGATTTCCGTACCACCCGACATAAATGGGCCGAAATCGGTATTTTCGGGCCAGACGATGGCTAGGGTTTGAAATCCGACACGAAACCCGAGACACAGTCATAAATTTAGGAGAAGAATGCTACAAGAATCTCGCGATCGTCGATTTCATCTGCACTTTTCCGGCGATTTTCGTACCACCCGACAAAAACGGCCCAAATCGGTATTTTCGGGCCATACGATGGCTAAAGGTTTGAAATCCAACACGGAACCCGAGACACAGACATAAACTTAGGAGAAGAATGCTACAAGAATCTCGCAGTCGTCGATTTCATCTGCACTTTTTCGGCGATTTTCGTACCACTCGACGAAAATGGGCCAAAATCGGTATTTTCGGGCCAGACGATGGCTAGGGTTTGAAATCCGACACGGAACCCGAGACACAGTCATAAATTGAGGAGAAGAATGCTACAAGGATCTCGCGGTCGTCGATTTCATCTGGACTTTTTGGGCGATTTTTGTACCACCCGAAAAAAATGGGCCGAAATCGGTATTTTCGGGCTAGACGATGGCTAGGGTTTGAAATCTGACACGGAACCTGAGACACAGTCATAAATTTAGGAGAAGAATGCTACAAGGATCTAGCGGTCGTCGATTTCATCTGCACTTTTCGGGCGATTTTCGTACCACCCGAAAAAAATGGGCCGAAATCGGTATTTTCGGGCCAGACGATGGCTAGGGTTTGAAATCTGACACGGAACCTGAGACACAGTCATAAATTTAGGAGATGAATGCTACAAGGATCTCGCGGTCGTCGATTTCATCTGCACTTTTCGGGCGATTTTCGTACCACCCGACAAAAATGGGCAGAAATCGGTAATTTTGGGCCAGACGATGGCTAGGGTTTGAAATCCGACACGGATCCCGAGACACAGTCATAAATTTAGGAAAAGAATGCTATAAGGAACTCGCGGTCGTCAATTTTATATGCACTTTTCGGGCGATTTTCGTACCACCCTACAAAAATGGGCCGAAATCGGTATTTTCGGGCCAAACGAAGGCTAGGGTTTGAAATCCGACACGGAACCCGAGACACAGTCATAAATTTTGGAGAACAATGCTACAAGGATCTCGCGGTCGTCGATTTCATCTGGACTTTTCAAGCGATATTCGTACCACACGACAAAAATAGGCCGAAATAAGTATTTTCGGGCCATACGATTGCTAGGGTTTGAAATCCGACACAGAACCCGAGACACAGACATAAATTTAGGAGAAGAATGCTACAAGGATCTCGCGGTCGGTGATTTCATCTGCACTTTTCGGGCGATTTTCGTACCACCCGACAAAAATGGGCCGAAATCGGTATTTTCGGGCCAGAAGATAGCTAGGGTTTGAAATCCGACACGAAATCCGAGACACAGTCATAAATTTAGGAGAAGAATGCTACAAGAATCTCGCGGTCGTCGATTTCATCTGCACTTTTCGGGCTATTTTCGTACCACCCGACAAAAATGGGCCGTAATCGGTATTTTCGGGCCAGACGATGGCTAGGTTTTGAAATCCTACACGGAACCCGAGACACAGTCATAAATTTAGGAGAACAATGCTACAAGGATCTCGCGGTCGTCGATTTCATCTGGACTTTTCGAGCGATATTCGTACCACCAGACAAAAATGTGCCAAAATAGGTATTTTCGGGCCAGACGATGGCTAGGGTTTGAAATCTGACACGGAACCTGAGACACAGTCATAAATTTAGGAGAAGAATGTTACAAGGATCTCGCGGTCGTCGATTTCATCTGCACTTTTCGGTCGATTTTCGTACCACCCGACAAAAATGGGCCGAAATCGGTATTTTTGGGCCTGACGATGGCTAGGGTTTGAAATCCGACACGGAACCCGAGACACAGTCATAAATTTAAGAGAAGAATGCTACAAGGATCTCGCGGTCGGTGATTTCATCTGCACTTTTCGGGCGATTTTCGTACCACCCGACAAAAATGGGCCGAAATTGGTATTTTCGAGCCAGAAGATAGCTAGGGTTTGAAATCCGACACGAAACCCGAGACTCAGTCATAAATTTAGGAGAAGAATGCTAAAAGAATCTCGCGGTCGTCGATTTCATCTGCACTATTTGGGCGATTTTCGTACCACCCGACAAAAATGGGCCGAAATCGGTATTTTCGTGCCAGACGATGGCTAGGGTTTGAAATCCGACACGGAACCCGAGACACAGTCATAAATTTTGGAGAACAATGCTACAAGGATCTCACGGTCGTCGATTTCATCTGCACTTTTCGGGCGATTTTCGTACCACCCGACAACCGAAATCGGTATTTTCGGGCCAGACGATGGTTAGCGTTTGAAATCCGACACGGAACACGAGACACAGTCATAAATTGAGGAGAAGAATGCTATTACGATCTCGCGATCGTCGATTTCATCTGCACTTTTCGGGCGATTTTCGTACCACCCAACAAAAATGGGCTGAAATCGGTATTTTGGGGCCAGACGATGGCTAGGGTTTGAAATCCGACACGGAACCTGAGACACATTCATAAATTTAGGAGAAGAATGCTACAAGGATCTCGCGGTCGTCGATTTCGTCTGCACTTTTTCGGGCGATTTCCATTCCACCCGACATTAATGGGCCGAAATCGGTATTTTCGGGCCAAACGATGGCTAGGGTTTGAAATACGACACGAAACCCGAGACATTGTCATAAATTTAGGAGAAGAATGCTACAAGAATCTCGCGGTCGTCGATTTCATCTGCACTTTTCCGGCGATTTTCGTACCACCCGACAAAAATGGGCCGAAATCGGTATTTTCGGGCCAGATGATGGCTAGGGTTTGAAATCCAACACGAAACCCGAGACACAGTCATAAACTTAGGAGAAGAATGCTACAAGAATCTCACGGTAGTCGATTTCATCTGCACTTTTCGGGCGATTTTCGTACCACCCGACAAAAATGGGTTGAAATCGGTATTTTCGGGCCAGACGATGGCTAGGGTTTGAAATCCGACATGAAACCCGAGACACAGTCATAAATTTAGGAGAAGAATGCTACAAGAATCTCGCAGTCGTCGATTTCATCTGCAATTTTCGGGCGATTTTCGTACCACCCGACAAAAATGGGCCGAAATCGGTTTTTTCGGGCCAGACGATAGCTAGGCTTTGAAATCTGACACGGAACCCGAGACACAGTCATAAATTGAGGAGAAGAATGCTTCAAGGATCTCGCAGTCGTCGATTTCATCTGCACTTTTCGGGCGATTTTCGTACCACCCGACAAAAATGGGCCGAAATCGGTATTTTCGGGCCAGACGATGGCTAGGGTTTGAAATCCTACATGGAACCCGAGACACAGTTATAAATTTTGGAGAAGAATGCTACAAGGATCTCGCGGTCGTCGATTTCATCAGGACTTTTCGGGCGATTTTCGTACCACCCGACAAAAATGGGCCGAAATCGATATTTTCGGGCTAGACGATGGCTAGGGTTTGAAATCCTAAACGGAACCCGAGACACATTCATAAATTTAGGAGAAGAATGCTACAAGAATCTCGCGGTCGTCGATTTCATCTGCACTTTTCGGGCGATTTTCGTACCACTCGACAAAAATGGGACGAAATCGGTATTTTCGGGCCAGACGATGGCTATTGTTTGAAATCCGAAACGGAACCCGAGACACAGTCATAAATTTAGGAGAAGAATGCTATAAGGATCTCGCGGTCGTCGATTTCATCTGCACTTTCGGGCGATTTTCGTACCACCCGACAAAAATGGGCCGAAATCGGTATTTTCGGGCCAGACGATGGGTAGGAATTTGAAATCTGACACGGAACCCGAGACACAGTCATAAATTTAGGAGAAGAATGCTACAAGGATCTCGCAGTCGTAGATTTCATCTGCACTTTTCGGGCGATTTTCGTACCACCCGACAAAAATGGGCCGAAATCGGTATTTTAGTGCCAGACGATGGCTAGGGTTTGAAATCTGACACGGAACCCGAGACACAGTCATAAATTTTGGAGAAGAATGCTACAAGGATCTCGCGGTCGTCGATTTCATCTGGAATTTTTGGGCCATTTTCGTACCACCCGACAAAAATGGGCCGAAATCGGTATTTTCGGGCCAGACGATGGCTAGGGTTTGAAATCCGACACAGAACCTGAGACACATTCATAAATTTAGGAGAAGAATGCTACAAGGATATCGCGGTCGCGGTCGTCGATTTCATCTGCACTTTTCGGGCGATTTCCGTACCACCCGACATAAATGGGCCGAAATCGGTATTTTCGGGCCAGACGATGGCTAGGGTTTGAAATCCGACACGAAACCCGAGACACAATCATAAATTTAGGGGAAGAATGCTACAAGAATCTCGCGGTCGTCGATTTCATTTGCACTTTTCCGGCGATTTTCGTACCACCCGACAAAAACTGCCCAAATCGGTATTTTCGGGCCAGACGATGGCTAGGGTTTGAAATCCAAAACGAAACCCGAGACACAGTCATAAACTTAGGAGAAGAATGCTACAAGAATCTCGCGGTCGTCGATTTCATCTGCACTTTTCCGGCGATTTTCGTACCACCCGACAAAAACGGCCCAAATCGGTATTTTCGGGCCAGACGATGGCTAGGGTTTGAAATCCAACACGAAACCCGAGACACAGTCATAAACTTAGGAGAAGAATGCTACAAGAATCTCGCGGTCGTCGATTTCATCTGCACTTTTTCGGCGATTTTCGTACCACTCGACGAAAATGGGCCGAAATCGGTATTTTCGGGGCCAGACGATGGCTAGGGTTTGAAATCCGACACGGAACCTGAGACACATTCATAAATTTAGGAGAAGAATGCTACAAGGATCTCGCGGTCGTCGATTTCATCTGCACTTTTCGGGCGATTTCCGTACCACCCGACATAAATGGGCCGAAATCGGTATTTTCGGGCCAGACGATGGCTAGGGTTTGAAATCCGACACGAAACCCGAGACACAATCATAAATTTAGGGGAAGAATGCTACAAGAATCTCGCGGTCGTCGATTTCATCTGCACTTTTCCGGCGATTTTCGTACCACCCGACAAAAACTGCCCAAATCGGTATTTTCGGGCCAGACGATGGCTAGGGTTTGAAATCCAACACGAAACCCGAGACACAGTCATAAACTTAGGAGAAGAATGCTACAAGAATCTCGCGGTCGTCGATTTCATCTGCACTTTTTCGGCGATTTTCGTACCACCCGACGAAAATGGGCCGAAATCGGTATTTTCGGGCCAAACGATGGCTAGGGTTTGAAATCCGACACGGAACCCGAGACACAGTCATAAATTGAGGAGAAGAATGCTACAAGGATCTCGCGGTCGTCGATTTCATCTGGACTTTTTGGGCGATTTTTGTACCACCCGAAAAAAATGGGCCGAAATCGGTGTTTTCGGGCCAGACGATGGCTAGGGTTTGAAATCTGACACGGAACCTGAGACAATGTCATAAATTTAGGAGAAGAATGCTAAAAGGATCTCGCGGTCGTCGATTTCATCTGCACTTTTCGGGCGATTTTCGTACCACCCGACAAAAATGGGCCGAAATCGGTATTTTCGTGTCAGACGATGGCTAGGGTTTGAAATCCTACACGGAACCCGAGACAGAGTCATAAATTTTGGAGAAGAATGCAACAAGGATCTCGCGGTCGTCGATTTCATCTGGACTTTTTGGGCGATTTTTGTACCACCCGAAAAAAATGGGCCGAAATCGGTATTTTCGGGCCAGACGATGGCTAGGGTTTGAAATCTGACACGGAACCTGAGACACAGTCATAAATTAAGGAGAAGAATGCTACAAGGATCTTGCGGTCGTCGATTTCATCTGCACTTTTCGGGCGATTTTCGTACCACCCGACAAAAATGGGCCGAAATCGGTATTTTTGGGCCAAACGATGGCTAGGGTTTGAAATCCGACACGGAACCCGAGACATAGTCATAAATTTAGGAGAAGAATGCTACAAGGATCTCGCGGTCGTCGATTTCATCTGGACTTTTCGGGCGATTTTCGTACCACCCGACAAAAATGGGCCGAAATCGGTATTTTCGGGCCAGACGATGGCTAGGGTTTGAAATCCGACACGGAACCTGAGACACATTCATAAATTTAGGAGAAGAATGCTACAAGGATATCGCGGTCGCGGTCGTCGATTTCATCTGCACTTTTCGGGCGATTTCCGTACCACCCGACATAAATGGGCCGAAATCGGTATTTTCGGGCCAGACGATGGCTAGGGTTTGAAATCCGACACGAAACCCGAGACACAATCATAAATTTAGGGGAAGAATGCTACAAGAATCTCGCGGTCGTCGATTTCATTTGCACTTTTCCGGCGATTTTCGTACCACCCGACAAAAACTGCCCAAATCGGTATTTTCGGGCCAGACGATGGCTAGGGTTTGAAATCCAAAACGAAACCCGAGACACAGTCATAAACTTAGGAGAAGAATGCTACAAGAATCTCGCGGTCGTCGATTTCATCTGCACTTTTCCGGCGATTTTCGTACCACCCGACAAAAACGGCCCAAATCGGTATTTTCGGGCCAGACGATGGCTAGGGTTTGAAATCCAACACGAAACCCGAGACACAGTCATAAACTTAGGAGAAGAATGCTACAAGAATCTCGCGGTCGTCGATTTCATCTGCACTTTTTCGGCGATTTTCGTACCACTCGACGAAAATGGGCCGAAATCGGTATTTTCGGGGCCAGACGATGGCTAGGGTTTGAAATCCGACACGGAACCTGAGACACATTCATAAATTTAGGAGAAGAATGCTACAAGGATCTCGCGGTCGTCGATTTCATCTGCACTTTTCGGGCGATTTCCGTACCACCCGACATAAATGGGCCGAAATCGGTATTTTCGGGCCAGACGATGGCTAGGGTTTGAAATCCGACACGAAACCCGAGACACAGTCATAAATTTAGGAGAAGAATGCTACAAGAATCTCGCGATCGTCGATTTCATCTGCACTTTTCCGGCGATTTTCGTACCACCCGACAAAAACGGCCCAAATCGGTATTTTCGGGCCATACGATGGCTAGGGTTTGAAATCCAACACGAAACCCGAGACACAGTCATAAACTTAGGAGAAGAATGCTACAAGAATCTCGCAGTCGTCGATTTCATCTGCACTTTTTCGGCGATTTTCGTACCACCCGACGAAAATGGGCCAAAATCGGTATTTTCGGGCCAGACGATGGCTAGGGTTTGAAATCCGACACGGAACCCGAGACACAGTCATAAATTGAGGAGAAGAATGCTACAAGGATCTCGCGGTCGTCGATTTCATCTGGACTTTTTGGGCGATTTTTGTACCACCCGAAAAAAATGGGCCGAAATCGGTGTTTTCGGGCCAGACGATGGCTAGGGTTTGAAATCTGACAAGGAACCTGAGACAATGTCATAAATTTAGGAGAAGAATGCTAAAAGGATCTCGCGGTCGTCGATTTCATCTGCACTTTTCGGGCGATTTTCGTACCACCCGACAAAAATGGGCCGAAATCGGTATTTTCGGGTCAGACGATGGCTAGGGTTTGAAATCCTACACGGAACCCGAGACAGAGTCATAAATTTTGGAGAAGAATGCTACAAGGATCTCGCGGTCGTCGATTTCATCTGGACTTTTTGGGCGATTTTTGTACCACCCGAAAAAAATGGGCCGAAATCGGTATTTTCGGGCCAGACGATGGCTAGGGTTTGAAATCTGACACGGAACCTGAGACACAGTCATAAATTAAGGGGAAGAATGCTACAAGGATCTCGCGGTCGTCGATTTCATCTGCACTTTTCGGGCGATTTTCGTACCACCCGACAAAAATGGGCCAAAATCGGTATTTTTGGGCCAAACGATGGCTAGGGTTTGAAATCCGACACGGATCCCGAGACACAGTCATAAATTTAGGAGAAGAATGCTATAAGGAACTCGCGGTCGTCAATTTTATATGCACTTTTCGGGCGATTTTCGTACCACCCTACAAAAATGGGCCGAAATCGGTATTTTCGGGCCAGACGAAGGCTAGGGTTTGAAATCCGACACGGAACCCGAGACACAGTCATAAATTTTGGAGAACAATGCTACAAGGATCTCGCGGTCGTCGATTTCATCTGGACTTTTCGAGCGATATTCGTACCACACGACAAAAATAGGCCGAAATAAGTATTTTCGGGCCATACGATTGCTAGGGTTTGAAATCCGACACAGAACCCGAGACACAGTCATAAATTTAGGAGAAGAATGCTACAAGGATCTCGCGGTCGGTGATTTCATCTGCACTTTTCGGGCGATTTTCGTACCACCCGACAAAAATGGGCCGAAATCGGTATTTTCGGGCCAGAAGATAGCTAGGGTTTGAAATCCGAGACGAAATCCGAGACACATTCATAAATTTAGGAGAAGAATGCTACAAGAATCTCGCGGTCGTCGATTTCATCTGCACTTTTCGGGCTATTTTCGTACCACCCGACAAAAATGGGCCGTAATCGGTATTTTCGGGCCAGACGATGGCTAGGTTTTGAAATCCTACACGGAACCCGAGACACAGTCATAAATTTAGGAGAACAATGCTACAAGGATCTCGCGGTCGTCGATTTCATCTGGACTTTTCGAGCGATATTCGTACCACCAGACAAAAATGTGCC
>JBBPBP010000877.1:27394-40642 GCA_037974735.1 Cicer chorassanicum | reverse complement strand
GGAGAACAATGCTACAAGGATCTCGCGGTCGTCGATTTCATCTGGACTTTTCGAGCGATATTCGTACCACACGACAAAAATAGGCCGAAATAAGTATTTTCGGGCCATACGATTGCTAGGGTTTGAAATCCGACACAGAACCCGAGACACAGTCATAAATTTAGGAGAAGAATGCTACAAGGATCTCGCGGTCGGTGATTTCATCTGCACTTTTCGGGCGATTTTCGTACCACCCGACAAAAATGGGCCGAAATCGGTATTTTCGGGCCAGAAGATAGCTAGGGTTTGAAATCCGACACGAAATCCGAGACACAGTCATAAATTTAGGAGAAGAATGCTACAAGAATCTCGCGGTCATCGATTTCATCTGCACTTTTCGGGCTATTTTCGTACCACCCGACAAAAATGGGCCGTAATCGGTATTTTCGGGCCAGACGATGGCTAGGTTTTGAAATCCTACACGGAACCCGAGACACAGTCATAAATTTAGGAGAACAATGCTACAAGGATCTCGCGGTCGTCGATTTCATCTGGACTTTTCGAGCGATATTCGTACCACCAGACAAAAATGTGCCAAAATAGGTATTTTCGGGCCAGACGATGGCTAGGGTTTGAAATCTGACACGGAACCTGAGACACAGTCATAAATTTAGGAGAAGAATGTTACAAGGATCTCGCGGTCGTCGATTTCATCTGCACTTTTCGGTCGATTTTCGTACCACCCGACAAAAATGGGCCGAAATCGGTATTTTTGGGCCTGACGATGGCTAGGGTTTGAAATCCGACACGGAACCCGAGACACAGTCATAAATTTAAGAGAAGAATGCTACAAGGATCTCGCGGTCGGTGATTTCATCTGCACTTTTCGGGCGATTTTCGTACCACCCGACAAAAATGGGCCGAAATTGGTATTTTCGAGCCAGAAGATAGCTAGGGTTTGAAATCCGACACGAAACCCGAGACTCAGTCATAAATTTAGGAGAAGAATGCTAAAAGAATCTCGCGGTCGTCGATTTCATCTGCACTATTTGGGCGATTTTCGTACCACCCGACAAAAATGGGCCGAAATCGGTATTTTCGTGCCAGACGATGGCTAGGGTTTGAAATCCGACACGGAACCCGAGACACAGTCATAAATTTTGGAGAACAATGCTACAAGGATCTCACGGTCGTCGATTTCATCTGCACTTTTCGGGCGATTTTCGTACCACCCGACAACCGAAATCGGTATTTTCGGGCCAGACGATGGTTAGCGTTTGAAATCCGACACGGAACACGAGACACAGTCATAAATTGAGGAGAAGAATGCTATTACGATCTCGCGATCGTCGATTTCATCTGCACTTTTCGGGCGATTTTCGTACCACCCAACAAAAATGGGCTGAAATCGGTATTTTGGGGCCAGACGATGGCTAGGGTTTGAAATCCGACACGGAACCTGAGACACATTCATAAATTTAGGAGAAGAATGCTACAAGGATCTCGCGGTCGTCGATTTCGTCTGCACTTTTTCGGGCGATTTCCATTCCACCCGACATTAATGGGCCGAAATCGGTATTTTCGGGCCAAACGATGGCTAGGGTTTGAAATACGACACGAAACCCGAGACATTGTCATAAATTTAGGAGAAGAATGCTACAAGAATCTCGCGGTCGTCGATTTCATCTGCACTTTTCCGGCGATTTTCGTACCACCCGACAAAAATGGGCCGAAATCGGTATTTTCGGGCCAGATGATGGCTAGGGTTTGAAATCCAACACGAAACCCGAGACACAGTCATAAACTTAGGAGAAGAATGCTACAAGAATCTCACGGTAGTCGATTTCATCTGCACTTTTCGGGCGATTTTCGTACCACCCGACAAAAATGGGTTGAAATCGGTATTTTCGGGCCAGACGATGGCTAGGGTTTGAAATCCGACATGAAACCCGAGACACAGTCATAAATTTAGGAGAAGAATGCTACAAGAATCTCGCAGTCGTCGATTTCATCTGCAATTTTCGGGCGATTTTCGTACCACCCGACAAAAATGGGCCGAAATCGGTTTTTTCGGGCCAGACGATAGCTAGGCTTTGAAATCTGACACGGAACCCGAGACACAGTCATAAATTGAGGAGAAGAATGCTTCAAGGATCTCGCAGTCGTCGATTTCATCTGCACTTTTCGGGCGATTTTCGTACCACCCGACAAAAATGGGCCGAAATCGGTATTTTCGGGCCAGACGATGGCTAGGGTTTGAAATCCTACATGGAACCCAAGACACAGTCATAAATTTTGGAGAAGAATGCTACAAGGATCTCGCGGTCGTCGATTTTATCTGGAATTTTCGGGCGATTTTCGTACCACCCGACAAAAATGGGCCGAAATCGGTATTTTCGGGCAAGACGATGGCTAGGATTTGAAATCCTACACGAAACCCGAGACACAGTCATAAATTTAGGAGAAGAATGCTACAAGGATCTCGCGGTCGTTGATTTTATCTGCACTTTTCTGGCGATTTTCGTACCACCCGACAAAAATGGGCCGAAATCAGTATTTTCGGGCCAAACGATGGCTAGGGTTTGAAATCCGACACGGAACCCGAGACACAGTCATAAATTTTGGAGAAGAATGCTACAAGGATCTCGCGGTCGTCGATTTCATCTGCACTTTTCGGGCGATTTTCGTACCACCCGACAAAAATGGGCCGAAATCGGTATTTTCGGGCCAGACGATGGCTAGGGTTTGAAATCCGACACGGAACCCGAGACACATTCATAAATTTAGAAGAAGAATGCTACAAGGATCTCACGGTCGTCGATTTCATCTGCACTTTTCAGGCGATTTTCGTACACCCTGACAAAAATGCGCCGAAATCGGTATTTTCGGGCCAAACGATGGCTAGGGTTTGAAATCTGACACGGAACCCGAGACACAGTCATAAATTGAGGAGAAGAATGCTACAAGGATCTCGCGGTCGTCGATTTCATCTGCACTTTTCGGGCGATTTTCGTACCACCCGACAAAAATGGGCCGAAATCGGTATTTTCGGGCCAGACGATGGCTAGGGTTTTAAATCCGACACGGAACCCGAGAAACATTCATAAATTTAGGAGAAGAATGCTACAAGGATCTCGCGGTCGTCGATTTCATCTGCACTTTTCGGGCGATTTTTGTACTACCCGACAAAAATGGGCCGAAATCGGTATTTTCGGGCCAGACGATGGCTAGGGTTTGAAATCCGACACGGAACCCGAGACACAGTCATAAATTTAGGAGAAGAATGCTACAAGGATCTCGCGGTCGTCGATTTCATCTGCACTTTTCGGTCGATTTTCGTACCACCCGACAAAAATGGGCCGAAATCGGTATTTTCGGGCCAGACGATGGCTAGGGTTTGAAATCCGACACGGAACCCGAGACACAGTCATAAATTTAGGAGAAGAATGCTACAAGAATCTCGCGGTCGTCGATTTCATCTGCACTTTTCAGGCGATTTTCGTACCACCCTACAAAAATGGGCCGAAATCGGTATTTTCGGGCCAGACGATGGCTAGGGCTTAAAATCCGACACGGAACCTGAGACACAGTCATAAATTTAAAAGAAGAATGCTACAAGGATCTCGCAGTCGTCGATTTCATCTGCACTTTTCGGGCGATTTTCGTACCACCCGACAAAAATGGGCCGAAATCAGTATTTCCGGGCCTGACGATGGCTAGGGTTTGAAATCCGACACGGAACCCGAGACACATTCATAAATTGAGGAGAAGAATTCTATAAGCATCTCGCGGTCGTCGATTTCATCTGCATTTTTCGGGCGATTTTCATACCACCCAACAAAAATGGGCCGAAATCGGTATTTTCGGGCCAGACGATGGCTAGGGTTTGAAATCCTACACGGAACCCGAGACACAGTCATAAATTTTGGAGAAGAATGCTACAAGGATCTCGCGGTCGTCGATTTCATCTGGACTTTTCGGGCCATTTTCGTACCACCCGACAAAAATGGGCCGAAATTGGTATTTTCGGGCCAGACGATGGCAAGGTTTGAAATCCGACACAGAACCCGAGACACAGTCATAAATTGAGGAGAAGAATGATATAAGGATCTCGCGGTCGTTGATTTCATCTAGACTTTTCGGGCCATTTTCGTACCACCCGACAAAAATGGGCCGAAATCGGTATTTTCGGGCCAGACGATGGCTAGGGTTTGAAATCCGACACGGAACCCAAGACACAGTCATAAATTGAGGATAAGAATGCTATAAGGATCTCGCGGTCGTCGATTTCATCTGCGCTATTCGGGCGATTTTCGTACCACCCGATAAAAATGGACCGAAATCGGTATTTTCGGGCCAGACGATGGCTAGGGTTTGAAATCCTACACGGAACCCGAGACACAGTCATAAATTTTGGAGAAGAATGCTACAAGGATCTCGAGGTCGTCGATTTCATCTGGACTTTTCGGGCAATTTTCGTACCACCCGACAAAAATGGGCCGAAATCGGTATTTTCGGGCCAGACGATGGCTAGGGTTTGAAATCCTACACGGAACCCGAGACACAGTCATAAATTTTGGAGAAGAATGCTACAAGGATCTCGCGGTCGTCGATTTCATCTGGACTTTTTAGTCGATTTTTGTACCACCCGAAAAAAATGGGCCGAAATCGGTATTTTCGGGCCAGACGATGGCTAGGGTTTGAAATCTGACACGGAACCTGAGACATAGTCATAAATTTAGGAGAAGAATGCTACAAGGATCTCGCGGTCCTCGATTTCATCTGGACTTTTCGGGCGATTTTCGTACCACCCGACAAAAATGGGTTGAAATCGGTATTTTCGGGCCAGACGATGGCTAGGGTTTGAAATCCTAAACGGAACCCGAGACACAGTCATAAATTTAGGAGAAGAATGCTACAAGAATCTCGCGGTCGTCGATTTCATCTGCACTTTTCGGGCGATTTTCGTACCAGCCGACAAAAATGGGACGAAATCGGTATTTTCGGGCCAGACGATGGCTATTGTTTGAAATCCGACACGGAACCCGAGACACAGTCATAAATTTAGGAGAAGAATGCTATAAGGATCTCGCGGTCGTCGATTTCATCTGCACTTTCGGGCGATTTTCGTACCACCCGACAAAAATGGGCCGAAATCGGTATTTTCGGGCCAGACGATGGCTAGGAATTTGAAATCTGACACGGAACCCGAGACACAGTCATAAATTTAGGAGAAGAATGCTACAAGGATCACGCAGTCGTAGATTTCATCTGCACTTTTCGGGCGATTTTCGTACCACCCGATAAAAATGGGCCGAAATCGGTATTTTCCGGTCAGACGATGGCTAGGGTTTGAAATCTGACACGGAACCTGAGACATAGTCATAAATTTTGGAGAAGAATGCTACAAGGATCTCGCGGTCGTCGATTTCATCTGGACTTTTCGGGCCATTTTCGTACCACCCGACAAAAATAGGCTGAAATCGGTATTTTTGGGCCAGACGATGGCTAGGGTTTGAAATCCGACACGGAACCTGAGACACATTCATAAATTTAGGAGAAGAATGCTACAAGGATCTCGCGGTCGTCGATTTCATCTGCACTTTTCGGGCGATTTCCGTACCACCCGACATAAATGGGCCGAAATCGGTATTTTCGGGCCAGACGATGGCTAGGGTTTGAAATCCGACACGAAACCCGAGACACAATCATAAATTTAGGGGAAGAATGCTACAAGAATCTCGCGGTCGTCGATTTCATCTGCACTTTTCCGGCGATTTTCGTACCACCCGACAAAAACTGCCCAAATCGGTATTTTCGGGCCAGACGATGGCTAGGGTTTGAAATCCAACACGAAACCCGAGACACAGTCATAAACTTAGGAGAAGAATGCTACAAGAATCTCGCGGTCGTCGATTTCATCTGCACTTTTTCGGCGATTTTCGTACCACTCGACGAAAATGGGCCGAAATCGGTATTTTCGGGGCCAGACGATGGCTAGGGTTTGAAATCCGACACGGAACCTGAGACACATTCATAAATTTAGGAGAAGAATGCTACAAGGATCTCGCGGTCGTCGATTTCGTCTGCACTTTTTCGGGCGATTTCCATTCCACCCGACATTAATGGGCCGAAATCGGTATTTTCGGGCCAAACGATGGCTAGGGTTTGAAATCCGACACGAAACCCGAGACATTGTCATAAATTTAGGAGAAGAATGCTACAAGAATCTCGCGGTCGTCGATTTCATCTGCACTTTTCCGGCGATTTTCGTACCACCCGACAAAAATGGGCCGAAATCGGTATTTTCGGGCCAGATGATGGCTAGGGTTTGAAATCCAACACGAAACCCGAGACACAGTCATAAACTTAGGAGAAGAATGCTACAAGAATCTCACGGTAGTCGATTTCATCTGCACTTTTCAGGCGATTTTCGTACCACCCGACAAAAATGGGTTGAAATCGGTATTTTCGGGCCAGACGATGGCTAGGGTTTGAAATCCGACATGAAACCCGAGACGCAGTCATAAATTTAGGAGAAGAATGCTACAAGAATCTCGCAGTCGTCGATTTCATCTGCAATTTTCGGGCGATTTTCGTACCACCCGACAAAAATGGGCCGAAATCGGTTTTTTCGGGCCAGACGATAGCTAGGCTTTGAAATCTGACACGGAACCCGAGACACAGTCATAAATTGAGGAGAAGAATGCTACAAGGATCTCGCGGTCGTCGATTTCATCTGCACTTTTCGGGCGATTTTCGTACCACCCGACAAAAATGGGCCGAAATCGGTATTTTCGGGCCAGACGATGGCTAGGGTTTGAAATCCTACATGGAACCCGAGACACAGTCATAAATTTAGGAGAAGAATGCTACAAGGATCTCGCGGTCGTCGATTTCATCTGGACTTTTCGGGCCATTTTCGTACCACCCGACAAAAATGGGCCGAAATCGGTATTTTCGGGCCAGACGATGGCTAGGGTTTGAAATCCGACACGAAACCCGAGACACAGTCATAAATTTAGGAGAAGAATGCTACAAGAATCTCGCGATCGTCGATTTCATCTGCACTTTTCCGGCGATTTTCGTACCACCCGACAAAAACGGCCCAAATCGGTATTTTCGGGCCATACGATGGCTAGGGTTTGAAATCCAACACGAAACCCGAGACACAGTCATAAACTTAGGAGAAGAATGCTACAAGAATCTCGCAGTCGTCGATTTCATCTGCACTTTTTCGGCGATTTTCGTACCACCCGACGAAAATGGGCCAAAATCGGTATTTTCGGGCCAGACGATGGCTAGGGTTTGAAATCCGACACGGAACCCGAGACACAGTCATAAATTGAGGAGAAGAATGCTACAAGGATCTCGCGGTCGTCGATTTCATCTGGACTTTTTGGGCGATTTTTGTACCACCCGAAAAAAATGGGCCGAAATCGGTGTTTTCGGGCCAGACGATGGCTAGGGTTTGAAATCTGACAAGGAACCTGAGACAATGTCATAAATTTAGGAGAAGAATGCTAAAAGGATCTCGCGGTCGTCGATTTCATCTGCACTTTTCGGGCGATTTTCGTACCACCCGACAAAAATGGGCCGAAATCGGTATTTTCGGGTCAGACGATGGCTAGGGTTTGAAATCCTACACGGAACCCGAGACAGAGTCATAAATTTTGGAGAAGAATGCTACAAGGATCTCGCGGTCGTCGATTTCATCTGGACTTTTTGGGCGATTTTTGTACCACCCGAAAAAAATGGGCCGAAATCGGTATTTTCGGGCCAGACGATGGCTAGGGTTTGAAATCTGACACGGAACCTGAGACACAGTCATAAATTAAGGGGAAGAATGCTACAAGGATCTCGCGGTCGTCGATTTCATCTGCACTTTTCGGGCGATTTTCGTACCACCCGACAAAAATGGGCCAAAATCGGTATTTTTGGGCCAAACGATGGCTAGGGTTTGAAATCCGACACGGATCCCGAGACACAGTCATAAATTTAGGAGAAGAATGCTATAAGGAACTCGCGGTCGTCAATTTTATATGCACTTTTCGGGCGATTTTCGTACCACCCTACAAAAATGGGCCGAAATCGGTATTTTCGGGCCAGACGAAGGCTAGGGTTTGAAATCCGACACGGAACCCGAGACACAGTCATAAATTTTGGAGAACAATGCTACAAGGATCTCGCGGTCGTCGATTTCATCTGGACTTTTCGAGCGATATTCGTACCACACGACAAAAATAGGCCGAAATAAGTATTTTCGGGCCATACGATTGCTAGGGTTTGAAATCCGACACAGAACCCGAGACACAGTCATAAATTTAGGAGAAGAATGCTACAAGGATCTCGCGGTCGGTGATTTCATCTGCACTTTTCGGGCGATTTTCGTACCACCCGACAAAAATGGGCCGAAATCGGTATTTTCGGGCCAGAAGATAGCTAGGGTTTGAAATCCGACACGAAATCCGAGACACAGTCATAAATTTAGGAGAAGAATGCTACAAGAATCTCGCGGTCGTCGATTTCATCTGCACTTTTCGGGCTATTTTCGTACCACCCGACAAAAATGGGCCGTAATCGGTATTTTCGGGCCAGACGATGGCTAGGTTTTGAAATCCTACACGGAACCCGAGACACAGTCATAAATTTAGGAGAACAATGCTACAAGGATCTCGCGGTCGTCGATTTCATCTGGACTTTTCGAGCGATATTCGTACCACCAGACAAAAATGTGCCGAAATAGGTATTTTCGGGCCAGACGATGGCTAGGGTTTGAAATCTGACACGGAACCTGAGACACAGTCATAAATTTAGGAGAAGAATGTTACAAGGATCTCGCGGTCGTCGATTTCATCTGCACTTTTCGGTCGATTTTCGTACCACCCGACAAAAATGGGCCGAAATCGGTATTTTTGGGCCTGACGATGGCTAGGGTTTGAAATCCGACACGGAACCCGAGACACAGTCATAAATTTAAGAGAAGAATGCTACAAGGATCTCGCGGTCGGTGATTTCATCTGCACTTTTCGGGCGATTTTCGTACCACCCGACAAAAATGGGCCGAAATTGGTATTTTCGGGCCAGAAGATAGCTAGGGTTTGAAATCCGACACGAAACCCGAGACTCAGTCATAAATTTAGGAGAAGAATGCTAAAAGAATCTCGCGGTCGTCGATTTCATCTGCACTATTTGGGCGATTTTCGTACCACCCGACAAAAATGGGCCGAAATCGGTATTTTCGTGCCAGATGATGGCTAGGGTTTGAAATCCGACACGGAACCCGAGACACAGTCATAAATTTTGGAGAACAATGCTACAAGGATCTCACGGTCGTCGATTTCATCTGCACTTTTCGGGCGATTTTCGTACCACCCGACAACCGAAATCGGTATTTTCGGGCCAGACGATGGTTAGGGTTTGAAATCCGACACGGAACACGAGACACAGTCATAAATTGAGGAGAAGAATGCTATTACGATCTCGCGATCGTCGATTTCATCTGCACTTTTCGGGCGATTTTCGTACCACCCAACAAAAATGGGCTGAAATCGGTATTTTGGGGCCAGACGATGGCTAGGGTTTGAAATCCGACACGGAACCTGAGACACATTCATAAATTTAGGAGAAGAATGCTACAAGGATCTCGCGGTCGTCGATTTCGTCTGCACTTTTTCGGGCGATTTCCATTCCACCCGACATTAATGGGCCGAAATCGGTATTTTCGGGCCAAACGATGGCTAGGGTTTGAAATCCGACACGAAACCCGAGACGTTGTCATAAATTTAGGAGAAGAATGCTACAAGAATCTCGCGGTCGTCGATTTCATCTGCACTTTTCCGGCGATTTTCGTACCACCCGACAAAAATGGGCCGAAATCGGTATTTTCGGGCCAGATGATGGCTAGGGTTTGAAATCCAACACGAAACCCGAGACACAGTCATAAACTTAGGAGAAGAATGCTACAAGAATCTCACGGTAGTCGATTTCATCTGCACTTTTCAGGCGATTTTCGTACCACCCGACAAAAATGGGTTGAAATCGGTATTTTCGGGCCAGACGATGGCTAGGGTTTGAAATCCGACATGAAACCCGAGACGCAGTCATAAATTTAGGAGAAGAATGCTACAAGAATCTCGCAGTCGTCGATTTCATCTGCAATTTTCGGGCGATTTTCGTACCACCCGACAAAAATGGGCCGAAATCGGTTTTTTCGGGCCAGACGATAGCTAGGCTTTGAAATCTGACACGGAACCCGAGACACAGTCATAAATTGAGGAGAAGAATGCTTCAAGGATCTCGCAGTCGTCGATTTCATCTGCACTTTTCGGGCGATTTTCGTACCACCCGACAAAAATGGGCCGAAATCGGTATTTTCGGGCCAGACGATGGCTAGGGTTTGAAATCCTACATGGAACCCAAGACACAGTCATAAATTTTGGAGAAGAATGCTACAAGGATCTCGCGGTCGTCGATTTTATCTGGAATTTTCGGGCGATTTTCGTACCACCCGACAAAAATGGGCCGAAATCGGTATTTTCGGGCAAGACGATGGCTAGGATTTGAAATCCTACACGAAACCCGAGACACAGTCATAAATTTAGGAGAAGAATGCTACAAGGATCTCCCGGTCGTTGATTTTATCTGCACTTTTCGGGCGATTTTTGTACCACCCGACAAAAATGGGCCGAAATCAGTATTTTCGGGCCAGACGATGGCTAGGGTTTGAAATCCGACACGGAACCCGAGACACAGTCATAAATTTTGGAGAAGAATGGTACAAGGATCTCGCGGTCGTCAATTTCATCTGCACTTTTCGGGCGATTTTCGTACCACCCGACAAAAATGGGCCGAAATCGGTATTTTCGGGCCAGACGATGGCTAGGGTTTGAAATCCGACACAAAACACGAGACACATTCATAAATTTAGGAGAAGAATGCTACAAGAATCTCGCGGTCGTCGATTTCATCTGGACTTTTCGGGCCATTTTCGTACCACCCGACAAAAATGGGCCGCAATCGGTATTTTCGGGCGAGACGATGGCTAGGGTTTGAAATCCGACACGGAACCCGAGACACAGTCATAAATTTTGGAGAACAATGCTACAAGGATCTTGCGGTCGTCGATTTCATCTGGACTTTTCGGGCCATTTTCGTACCACCCGACAAAAATGGGCCGAAATCGGTATTTTCGGGCCAGACGATGGCTAGGGTTTGAAATCCGACACGGAACCCGAGACACAGTCATAAATTGAGGAGAAGAATGCTATAAGGATCTCGCGGTCGTCAATTTCATCTGCACTTTTTGGGCGATTTTCATACCACCCGACAAAAATGGGCCGAAATCAGTATTTTCAGGCCAGACGATGGGGCTAGGGTTTGAAATCCTACACGAAACCCAAGACACAGTCATAAATTTTGGAGAAGAATGCTACAAGGATCTCGCGGTCGTCGATTTCATCTGCACTTTTCGGGCGATTTTCGTACCACCCGACAAAAATGGGCCGAAATCGGTATTTTCGGGCCAGACGATGGCTAGGGTTTGAAATCCGACAAGAAACCCGAGACATAGTCATAAATTGAGGAGAAGAATGCTACAAGGATCTCGCGGTCGTCGATTTCATCTGCACTTTTCGGGCGATTTTCGTACCACCCGACAAAAATGGGCCGAAATCGGTATTTTCGGGCCAGACGATGGCTAGGGTTTGAAATCCTACATGGAACCCGAGACACAGTTATAAATTTTGGAGAAGAATGCTACAAGGATCTCGCGGTCGTCGATTTCATCTGGACTTTTCGGGCGATTTTCGTACCACCCGACAAAAATGGGCCGAAATCGATATTTTCGGGCTAGACGATGGCTAGGGTTTGAAATCCTAAACGGAACCCGAGACACATTCATAAATTTAGGAGAAGAATGCTACAAGAATCTCGCGGTCGTCGATTTCATCTGCACTTTTCGGGCGATTTTCGTACCACTCGACAAAAATGGGACGAAATCGGTATTTTCGGGCCAGACGATGGCTATTGTTTGAAATCCGAAACGGAACCCGAGACACAGTCATAAATTTAGGAGAAGAATGCTATAAGGATCTCGCGGTCGTCGATTTCATCTGCACTTTCGGGCGATTTTCGTACCACCCGACAAAAATGGGCCGAAATCGGTATTTTCGGGCCAGACGATGGGTAGGAATTTGAAATCTGACACGGAACCCGAGACACAGTCATAAATTTAGGAGAAGAATGCTACAAGGATCTCGCAGTCGTAGATTTCATCTGCACTTTTCGGGCGATTTTCGTACCACCCGACAAAAATGGGCCGAAATCGGTATTTTAGTGCCAGACGATGGCTAGGGTTTGAAATCTGACACGGAACCCGAGACACAGTCATAAATTTTGGAGAAGAATGCTACAAGGATCTCGCGGTCGTCGATTTCATCTGGACTTTTTGGGCCATTTTCGTACCACCCGACAAAAATGGGCCGAAATCGGTATTTTCGGGCCAGACGATGGCTAGGGTTTGAAATCCGACACGGAACCTGAGACACATTCATAAATTTAGGAGAAGAATGCTACAAGGATATCGCGGTCGCGGTCGTCGATTTCATCTGCACTTTTCGGGCGATTTCCGTACCACCCGACATAAATGGGCCGAAATCGGTATTTTCGGGCCAGACGATGGCTAGGGTTTGAAATCCGACACGAAACCCGAGACACAATCATAAATTTAGGGGAAGAATGCTACAAGAATCTCGCGGTCGTCGATTTCATCTGCACTTTTCCGGCGATTTTCGTACCACCCGACAAAAACTGCCCAAATCGGTATTTTCGGGCCAGACGATGGCTAGGGTTTGAAATCCAACACGAAACCCGAGACACAGTCATAAACTTAGGAGAAGAATGCTACAAGAATCTCGCGGTCGTCGATTTCATCTGCACTTTTTCGGCGATTTTCGTACCACCCGACGAAAATGGGCCGAAATCGGTATTTTCGGGCCAAACGATGGCTAGGGTTTGAAATCCGACCCGGAACCCGAGACACAGTCATAAATTGAGGAGAAGAATGCTACAAGGATCTCGCGGTCGTCGATTTCATCTGGACTATTTGGACGATTTTTGTACCACCCGAAAAAAATGGGCCGAAATCGGTATTTTCGGGCCAGACGATGGCTAGGGTTTGAAATCTGACACGGAACCTGAGACATAGTCATAAATTTAGGAGAAGAATGCTAAAAGGATCTCGCGGTCGTCGATTTCATCTGCACTTTT
>JBBPBP010000875.1:48516-96463 GCA_037974735.1 Cicer chorassanicum | reverse complement strand
GGAGGACGAAAATGACCTAAATGTTTAACCAATGACACAAAATCACTTATTGGATGCACAAGATTGGTTCAAAACCCTAATTGAACGAGAATAAGCCTTGGGAGGACGAAAATGACCTAAATGTTCAAACAATGACACAAAATCACTTATTGGATGCACAAGATTGGTTCAAAACCCTAATTAGACGAGAATAAGCCTAGGGAGGACGAAAATGACCTAAATGTTCAACCAATGAAACAAATACACTTATTGGATGCACAAGATTGGTTAAAAACCCTAATTGGACGAGAATAAGCCTTGGGAGGACGAAAATGACCTAAATGTTCAACCAATGACACAAATGTACTTATTGGAGGCACAAGATTGGTTAAAAACCCTAATTGGACGAGAATAAGCATTTGGAGGACGAAAATGACTTAAATGTTCAACCAATGACACATATGTACTTATTGGATGCACAAGATTGGTTAAAAACCCTAATTGGACGAGAATAAGCCTTGGGAGGATGAAAATGACCTAAATGTTCAACCAATGACACAAAATCACTTATTGGATGCACAAGATTGATTAAAAACCCTAATTGGATGAGAATATGCCTTGGGAGGACGAAAATGACCTAAATGTTCAACCAATGACACAAAATCACTTATTGGATGCACAAGATTGGTTAAAAACCCTAATTGGACGAGAATAAGCCTTGGGAAGAAGAAAATGACCTAAATGTTCAACCAATGACACAAATGTACTTATTGGATGCACAAGATTGGTTAAAAACCTTAATTGGACGAGAATAAGCCTAGGGAGGACGAAAATGACCTAAATGTTCAACCAATGACACAAAATCACTTATTGGATGCACAAGATTGGTTAAAAACCCTAATTTGACGAGAATAAGCCTAGGGAGGACGAAAATGACCTAAATGTTCAACCAATGACACAAATGTACTTATTGGATGCACAAGATAAATTAAAAACCCTAATTGGACGAGAATAAGCCTAGGGAGGACGAAAATGACCTAAATGTTCAACCAATGACACAAATGTACTTATTGGATGCACAAGATTGGTTAAAAACCCTAATTGGACGAGAATAAGCCTAGGGAGGACAAAAATGACCTAAATGTTCAACCAATGATACAAAATCACTTATTGGATGCAAAAGATTGGTTAAAAACCCTAATTGGAAGAGAATAAGTTTTGGGAGGACGAAAATGACCTAAATGTTCAACCAATGACACAAAATCAATTATTGGATGCACAAGATTGGTTAAAAACCCTAATTGGACGAGAATAAGCCTTGGGAGGACGAAAATGACCTAAATGTTCAACCAATGACACAAATGTACTTATTGGATGCACAAGATTGGTTAAAAACCCTAATTGGACGAGAATAAGCCTTGGGAGGACGAAAATGACCTAAATGTTCAACCAATGACACAAATGTACTTATTGGATGCACAAGATTGGTTTAAAACACTAATTAAACGAGAATAAGCCTTCGGAGGACGAAAATGACCTAAATGTTCAACCAATGACACAAATGTACTTATTGGATGCACAAGATTGGTTAAAAACCCTAATTGGACGAGAATAAGCCTTGGGAGGACGAAAATGACCTAATTGTTCAACCAACGACACAAAATCACTATTGGATGCACAAGATTGGTTAAAAATCCTAATTGGACGAGAATAAGCCTTGGGAGGACGAAAATGACCTAAATGTTCAACCAATGACACAAAATCACTTATTGGATGCACAAGATTGGTTAAAAACCCTAATTGGACGAGAATAAGCCTAGGGAGGACGAAAATGACCGAAATGTTCAACCAATGACACAAAATCACTTATTGGATGCACAAGATTGGTTAAAAACCCTAATTGGACGAGAATAACCCTTGGGAGGACGAAAATGACCTATATGTTCAACCAATGACACAAAATCACTTATTGGATGCACAAGATTGGTTAAAAACCCTAATTGGACGAGAATAAGCCTTGGTAGGACGAAAATGACCTAAATGTTCAACCAATGACACAAAATCACTTATTGGATGCACAAGATTGGTTAAAAACCCTAATTGGACGAGAATATGCCTTGGGAGGACGAAAATGACCTAAATGTTTAACCAATGGCACAAAATCACTTATTGGATGCACAAGATTGTTTAAAAACCCTAATTGGACGAGAATAAGCCTTGGGAGGACGAAAATGACCTAAATGTTCAACCAATGACACAAAATCACTTATTGGATGCACAAGATTGGTTAAAAACCCTAATTGGACGAGAATAAGCCTAGGGAGGACGAAAATGACCTAAATGTTCAACCAATGACACAAATGTACTTATTGGATGCACAAGATTGGTTAAAAACCCTAATTGGATGAGAATAAGCCTAGTGAGGACGAAAATGACCTAAATGTTCAACCAATGACACAAAATCACTTATTGGATGCACAAGATTGGTTAAAACCCCTAATTGGAAGAGAATAAGCCTTGGGAGGACGAAAATGACCTAAATGTTCAACCAATGACATCAATGTACTTATTGGATGCACAAGATTGGTTATAAACCCTAATTGGACGAGAATAAGCCTAGGGAGGACGAAAATGACCTAAATGTTCAACCAATGACACAAATGTACTAGTTGGATGCACAAGATTGGTTAAAAACCCTAATTGGACGAGAATAAGCCTTGGGAGGACGAAAATGACCTAAATGTTCAACCAATGACACAAAATCACTTATTGGATGCACAAGATTGGTTAAAAACCCTAATTGGACGAGAATAAGCCTAGGGAGGACGAAAATGACCTAAATCTTGAACCAATGACACAAATGTAGTTATTGGATGCACAAGATTGGTTAAAAACCCTAATTGGACGAGAATAAGCCTAGGGAGGACGAAAATGACCTAAATTTTCAACCAATGACACAAATGTACTTATTGGATGCACAAGATTGGTTAAAAACCCTAATTGGACGAGAATAAGCCTAGGGAGGACGAAAATGATCTAAATGTTCAACCAATGACACAAAATCACTTATTGGATGCACAAGATTGGTTAAAAACCCTAATTGGACAAGAATAAGCCTTGGGAGGACGAAAATGACCTAAATGTTCAACCAATGACACAAATGTACTTATTGGATGCACAAGATTGGTTAAAAACCCTAATTGGACGAGAATAAGCCTTGGGAGGACGAGAATGACCTAAATGTTCAACCAATGACACAAATGTACTAATTGGATGCACAAGATTGGTTAAAAACCCTAATTAGACGAGAATAAGCCTAGGGAGGACGAAAATGACCTAAATGTTCAACAAATGACACAAATGTACTTATTGGATGCACAAGATTGGTTAAAAACCCTAATTGGACGAGAATAAGCCTTGGGAGGACGAAAATGACCTAAATGTTCAACCAATGACACAAAATCACTTATTGGATGCACAAGATTGGTTAAAAACCCTAATTGGACAAGAATAAGCCTTGGGAGGACGAAAATGACCTAAATGTTCAACCAATGACACAAATGTACTTATTTGATGCACAAGATTGGTTAAAAACCCTAATTGGACGAGAATAAGCCTTGGGAGGACGAAAATGACCTAAATGTTCAACCAATGAAACAAAATCACTTATTGGATGCACAAGATTGGTTAAAAACCCTAATTGGACGAGAATAAGACTAGGGAGGACGAAAATGACCTAAATGTTCAACCAATGACACAAAATCACTTATTGGATGCACAAGATTGGTTAAAAACCCTAATTGGACGACAATAAGCCTCGGGAGGACGAAAATGACCTAAATGTTCAACCAATGACACAAAATCACTTATTGGATGCACAAGATTGGTTAAAAACCCTAATTGGACGAGAATAAGCCTTGGGAGGACGAAAATGACCTAAATGTTCAACAAATGACACAAAATCACTAATTGGATGCGCAAGATTGGTTAAAAACCCTAATTGGACGAGAATAAGCATTGGGAGGACGAAAATGACCTAAATGTTCAACCAATGACACAAAATCACTTATCGGATTCAGAAGATTGGTTAAAAACCCTAATTGGACGAGAATAAGCCTTAGGAGGACGAAAATGACCTAAATGTTCAACCAATGACACAAATGTACTTATTGGATGCACAAGATTGGTTAAAAACCCTAATTGGACGAGAATAAGCCTTGGGAGGACGAAAATGACCTAAATGTTCAACCAATGACACAAAATCACTTATTGGATGCACAAGATTGGTTAAAAACCCTAATTGGACGAGAATAAGCCTTGGGAGGACGAAAATGACCTAAATGTTCAACAAATGACACAAAATCACTAATTGGATGCACAAGATTGGTTAAAAACCCTAATTGGACGAGAATAAGCCTTGGGAGGACGAAAATGACCTAAATGTTCAACCAATGACACAAAATCACTTATTGGATGCACAAGATTGGTTAAAAACCCTAATTGGAGGAGAATAAGCCCTGGGAGGACGAAAATGACCTAAATGTTCAACCAATGACACAAAATCACTTATTGGATGCACAAGATTGGTTAAAAACCCTAATTGGACGAGAATAAGCCTTGGGAGGACGAAAATGACCTAAATGTTCAACCAATGACACAAATGTACTTATTGGATGCACAAGATTGGTTAAAAACCCTAATTGGACGAGAATAAACCTAGGGAGGACGAAAATAACCTAAATGTTCAACCAATGACACAAAATCACTTATTGGATGCACAAGATTGGTTAAAAACCCTAATTGGACGAGAATAAGCCTTGGGAGGACGAAAATGACCTAAATGTTCAACCAATGACACAAAATCACTTATTTGAGGCACAAGATTGGTTAAAAACCCTAATTGGACGAGAATAAGCCTTGGGAGGACGAAAATGACCTAAATGTTCAACCAATGACACAAATGTACTTATTGGATGCACAAGATTGGTTAAAAACCCTAATTGGACGAGAATAAGCCTTGGGAGGACGAAAATGACCTAAATGTTCAACCAATGACACAAATGTTTTATTGGATGCACAAGATTGGTTAAAAACCCTAATTGGACGAGAATAAGCCTTGGGAGGACGAAAATGACCTAAATGTTCAACCAATGACACAAATGTACTTATTGGATGCACAAGATTGGTTAAAAACCCTAATTGGACGAGAATAAGCCTTGGGAGGAAGAAAATGACTTAAATGTTCAATTAACGACACAAAATCACTTATCGGATGCACAAGATTGGTTAAAAACCCTAATTGGACGAGAATAAGCCTTGGGAGGACGAAAATGACCTAAATGTTCAACCAATGACACAAATGTACTTATTGGATGCACAAGATTGGTTAAAAACCCTAATTGGACGAGAATAAGCCTTGGGAGGACGAAAATGACCTAAATGTTCAACCAATGACACAAATGTAATTATTGGATGCACAAGATTGGTTAAAAACCCTAATTGGACGAGAGTAAGCCTTGGGAGGACGAAAATGACCTAAATGTTCAACCAATGACAAAAATGTACTTATTGGATGCACAAGATTGGTTAAAAACCCTAATTGGACGAGAAAAAGCCTTGGGAGGACGAAAATGACCTAAATGTCCAACCAATGACACAAATGTACTTATTGGATGCACAAGATTGGTTAAAAACCCTAATTGGACGAGAATAAGCCTTGGGAGGACGAAAATGACCTAAATGTTCAACCAATGACACAAATGTACTTATTGGATGCACAAGATTGGTTAAAAACCCTAATTGGACGAGAATAAGCCTTGGGAGGACGAAAATGACCTAAATGTTCAACCAATGACACAACTGTACTTATTGGATGCACAAGATTGGTTAAAAACACTAATTGGACGAGAACAAGCCTTGGGAGGACGAAAATGACCAAAATGTTCAACCAATGACACAAATGTACTTATTGGATGCACAAGATTGGTTAAAAACCATAATTGGACGAGAATAAGCCTTGGGAAATCGAAAATGACCTAAATGTTCAACCAAGGACACAAAATCACTAATTGGATGCACAAGATTGGTTAAAAACCCTAATTGGACGAGAATAAGCCTTGGGAGGACGAAAATGACCTAAATGTTCAACCAATGACACAAATGTACTTATTGGATGCACAAGATTGGTTAAAAACCCTAATTGGACGAGAATAAGCATTGGGAGAACGAAAATGACCTAAATGTTCAACCAATGACACAATTGTACTTATTGGATGCACAAGATTGGTTAAAAACCCTAATTGGACGAGAATAAGCCTTGGGTGGACGAAAATGACCTAAATGTTCAACCAATGACACAAATGTACTTATTAGATGCACAAGATTGGTTAAAAACCATAATTGGACAAGAATAAGCCTTGGGAAATCGAAAATGACCTAAATGTTCAACCAATGACACAAAATCACTAATTGGATGCACAAGATTGGTTAAAAACCCTAATTGGACGAGAATAAGCCTTGGGAGGACGAAAATGACCTAAATGTTCAACCAATGACACAAATGTACTTATTGGATGCACAAGATTGGTTAAAAACCCTAATTGGACGAGAATAAGCATAGGGATGACGAAATTGACCTAAATGTTCAACCAATGACACAAAATCACTTATTGGATGCACAAGATTGGTTAAAAACCCCAATTAATCGAGAATAAGCCTAGGGAGGACGAAAATGACCTAAATGTTCAACTAATGACACAAATGTATTGGATGCACAAGATTGGTTAAAAACCCTAATTGGACGAGAATAAGCCTTGGGAGGACGAAAATGACCTAAATGTTCAACCAATGACACAAATGTACTTATTGGATGCACAAGATTGGTTAAAAACCCTAATTGGACGAGAATAAGCCTTGGGAGGACGAAAATGACCTAAATGTTCAACCAATGACACAAATGTACTTATTGGATGCACAAGATTGGTTAAAAACCCTAATTGGACGAGAATAGGATTTGAGAGGACGAAAATGACCTAAATGTTCAACCAATGACACAAATGTACTTATTGGATGCACAAGATTGGTTAAAAACCCTAATTGGACGAGAATAAGCCTTGGGAGGACGAAAATGACCTAAATGTTCAACCAATGACACAAAGGTACTTATTGGATGCACAAGATTAGTTAAAAACCCTAATTGGACGAGAATAAGCCTTGGGAGGGCGAAAATGACCTAAATGTTCAACCAATACCACAAATGTACTTATTGGATGCACAAGATTGGTTAAAAACCCTAATTGGACGAGAATCAGCCTTGTGAGGATGAAAATGAACTAAATGTTCAACCAATGACACAAATGTACTTATTGGATGCACAAGATTGGTTAAAAACCCTAATTAGACGAGAATAAGCCTTGGGAGGACGAAAATGACCTAAATGTTTAACCAATGACACAAAATCACTTATGGATGCACAAGATTGGTTAAAAACCCTAATTGGACGAGAATAAGCCTTGGAAGGACGAAAATGACCTAAATGTTCAACCAATGACACAAATGTACTTATTGGATGCACAAGATTGGTTAAAAACCCTAATTGGACGAGAATAAGCCTTGGGAGGACGAAAATGACCTAAATGTTCAACCAATGACACAAATGTACTTATTGGATGCACAAGATTGGTTAAAAACCCTAATTGGACGAGAATAAGCCTTGGGAGGACGAAAATGACCTAAATGTTCAACCAATGACACGAATGTACTTATTGGATGCACAAGATTGGTTAAAAACCCTAATTGGACGAGAATAAGCCTTGGGAGGACGAAAATGACTTAAATGTTCAACCAATGACACAAATGTACTTATTGGATGCACAAGATTGGTTAAAAACCCTAATTGGACGAGAATAAGCCTTGGGAGGACGAAAATGACCTAAATGTTCAACCAATGACACAAATGCACTTATTGGATGCACAAGATTGGTTAAAAACCCTAATTGGACGAGAATAAGTCTTGGGAGGACGAAAATGACCTAAATGTTCAACCAATGACACAAAATCACTTGTTGGATGCACAAGATTGGTAACTAACCCTAATTGGACGAGAATAAGCCTTGGGTGGTCGAAAATGACCTAAATGTTCAACCAATGACACAAATGTACTTATTGGATGCACAAGATTGGTTAAAAACCCTAATTGGACGAGAATAAGCCTTGGGAGGACGAAAATGACCTAAATGTTCAACCAATGACACAAAATCACTTATTGGATGCACAAGATTGGTTAAAAACCCTAATTGGACGAGAATAAGCCTAGGGAGGACGAAAATGACCTAAATGTTCAACCAATGACACAAATGTACTTATTGGATGCACAAGATTGGTTAAAAACCCTAATTGGACGAGAATAAGCCTTGGGAGGACGAAAATGACCTAAATGTTCAAACAATGACACAAAATCATTTATTGGATGCACAAGATTGGTTAAAAACCCTAATTGGACGAGAATAAGCCTTGGGAGGACGAAAATGAACTAAATGTTCAACCAATGACACAAATGTACTTATTGGATGCACAAGATTGGTTAAAAACCCTAATTGGACGAGAATAAGCCTTTGGAGGAAGAAAATGACCTAAATGTTCAACCAATGACACAAAATCACTTATTGGATGCACAAGATTGGTTAAAAACCCTAATTGGACGAGAATAAGCCTAGGGAGGACGAAAATGACCTAAATGTTCAACCAATGACACAAATGTACTTATTGGATGCACAAGATTGGTTAAAAACCCTAATTGGATGAGAATAAGCCTAAGGAGAACGAAAATTACCTAAATGTTCAACCAATGACACAAAATCACTTATTGGATGCACAAGATTGGTTAAAACCATTAATTGTACGAGAATAAGCCTTGGGAGGTCGAAAATGACCTAAATGTTCAACCAATGACACAAAATCACTTATTGGATGCACAAGATTGGTTAAAAACCCTAATTGGACGAGAATATGCCTTGAGAGGACGAAAATGACCTAAATGTTCAAACAATGACACAAAATCACTTATTGGATGTAAAAGATTGGTTAAAAACCCTAATTGGACGAGAATAAGTATTGGGAGGACGAAAATGAACTAAATGTTCAACCAATGACACAAAATCACTTATTCGATGCCCAAGATTGGTTAAAAACCCTAATTGGCCGAGAATAAGCCTTGGGAGGACGAAAATGACCTAAATGTTCAAACAATGACACAAAATCACTTATTGGATGCACAAGATTGGTTCAAAACCCTAATTGGACGAGAATAAGCCTAGGGAGGACGAAAATGACCTAAATGTTCAACCAATGACACAAAATCACTTATTGGATGCACAAGATTGGTTAAAAACCCTAATTGGAGGATAATAAGCCTAGGGAGGACGAAAATGACCTAAATGTTATACCAATGACACAAAATCAATTATTGGATGCACAAGATTGGTTAAAAACCCTAATTGGAGGAGAATAAGCCTAGGGAGGACAAAAAATGACCTAAATGTTCAACCAATGACACAAAATCACTTATTGGATGCACAAGATTGTTTAAAAACCCTAATTGGACGAGAATAAGCCTTGGGAGTACGAAAATGACCTAAATGTTCAACCAATGACACAAATGTACGTATTGGATGCACAAGATTGGTTAAAAACCCTAATTGGACGAGAATAAGCCTTGGGAGGACGAAAATGACCTAAATGTTCAACCAATGACACAAAATCACTTATTGGATGCACAAGATTGGTTAAAAACCCTAATTGGGCTAGAATAAGCCTTGGGAGGACGAAAATGACCTAAATGTTCAACCAATGACACAAATGTACTTATTGGATGCACAAGATTGGTTAAAAACCCTAATTGGACGAGAATAAGCCTTGGGAGGACGAAAATGACCTAAATGTTCAACCAACGACACAAAATCACTTATTGGAAGCACAAGATTGGTTAAAAACCCTAATTGGACGAGAATAAGCCTTGGGAGGACGAAATGACCTAAATGTTCAACCAATGACACCAATGTACTTATTGGATGCACAAGATTGGTTAAAAACCCTAATTGGACGAGAATAAGCCTTGGGAGGACGAAAATGACCTAAATGTTCAACCAATGACACAAATGTACTTATTGGATGCACAAGATTGGTTAAAAACCCTAATTGGATGAGAATCAGCCTTGGGAGGACGAAAATTACCTAAATGTTCAACCAATGACACAAATGTAGTTATTGGATGCACAAGATTGGTTAAAAACCCTAATTGGACGAGAATAAGCCTTGGGAGGACGAAAATGACCTAAATGTTCAACCAATGACACAAATGTACTTATTGGATGCACAAGATTGGTTAAAAACCCTAATTGGACGAGAATAAGCCTTGGGAGGACGAAAATGACCTGAATGTTCAACCAATAACACAAAATCACTTATTGGATGCACAAGATTGGTTAAAAACCCTAATTGGACGAGAATAAGCCTTGGGAGGACGAAAATGACCTAAATGTTCAACCAATGACACAAAATCACTTATTGGATGCACAAGATTGGTTAAAAACCCTAATTGGACGAGAATAAGCCTTGGGAGGACAAAAATGACTTAAATGTTCAACCAATGACACAAATGTACTTATTGGATGCACAAGATTGGTTAAAAACCCTAATTGGACGAGAATAAGCCTTGGGAGGACGAAAATGACCTAAATGTTCAACCAATGACACAAAATCACTTATTGGATGCACAAGATTGGTTAAAAACCCTAATTGGACGAGAATAAGCCTTGGGAGGACGAAAATGACCTAAATGTTCAACCAATGACACAAAATCACTTATTGGATGCACAAGATTGGTTAAAAACCCTACTTGGGCGAGAATAAGCCTTGGGAGGACGAAAATGACCTAAATGTTCAACCAATGACACAAAATCACTTATTGGATGCACAAGATTGGTTAAAAACCCTAATTGGACGAGAATAAGCCTTGGGAGGACGAAAATGACCTAAATGTTCAACCAATGACACAAAATCACTTATTGGATGCACAAGATTGGTTAAAAACCCTAATTGGACGAGAATAAGCCTTGGGAGGACGAAAATGACCTAAATGTTCAACCAATGACACAAAATCACTTATTGGATGCACAAGATTGGTTAAAAACCCTAATTGGACGAAAACAAGCCTTGGGAGGACGAAAATGACATAAATGTTCAACCAATGACACAAATGTACTTATCGGATGCACAAGATTGGTTAAAAACCCTAATTGGACGAGAATAAGCCTTGGGAGGACGAAAATGACCTAAATGTTCAACCAATGACACAAATGTACTTATTGGATGCACAAGATTGGTTAAAAACCCTAATTGGACGAGAATAAGCCTTGGGAGGACGAAAATGACCTAAATGTTCAACCAATGACACATAATCACTTATTGGATGCACAAGATTGGTTAAAACCCCTAATTGGACGAGAATAAGCCTTGGGAGGACGAAAATGACCTAAATGTTCAACCAATGACACAAATGTACTTATTCGATGCACAAGATTGGTTAAAAATCCTAATTGGACGAGAATAAGCCTTAGGAGGACGAAAATGACCTAAATGTTCAACCAATCACACAAAATCACTAATTGGATGCACAAGATTGGTTAAAAACCCTAGTTGGACGAGAATAAGCCTTGGGAGGACAAAAATGACCTAAATGTTCAAACAATGACACAAAATCACTTATTGGATGCACAAGATTGGTTAAAAACCCTAATTGGACGAGAATAAGCCTAGGGAGGACGAAAATGACCTAAATGTTCAACCAATGACACAAAATCGCTTATTGGATGCATAAGATTGGTTAAAAACCCTAATTGGACGATAATAAGCCTTGGGAGGACGAAAATGATCTAAATGTTCAACCAATGACACATATGTACTTATTGGATGCACAAGATTGGTTAAAAACCCTAATTGGACGAGAATAAGCCTAGGGAGGACGAAAATGACCTAAATGTTCAACCAATGACACAAAATCACTTATTGGATGCACAAGATTGGTTAAAAACCCTAATTGGACGAGAATAAGCCTAGGGAGGACGAAAATGACCTAAATGTTCAACCAATGACACAAAATCACTTATTAGATGCATAAGATTGGTTAAAAACCCTAATTGGACGAGAATAAGCCTTGGGAGAACGAAAATGACCTAAATGTTCAACCAATGACACAAAATCACTTATTAGATGCATAAGATTGGTTAAAAACCCTAATTGGACGAGAATAAGCCTAGGGAGGACTAAAATGACCTAAATGTTCAACCAATGCCACAAATGTACTTACTGGATGCACAAGATTGGTTAAAAACCCTAATTGGACGAGAATAAGCCTAGGGAGGACGAAAATGACCTAAATGTTCAACCAATGACACAAAATCACTTATTGGATGCACAAGATTGGTTAAAAACCCTAATTGGACGAGAATAAGCCTAGGGAGGACGAAAATGACCTAAATGTTCAACCAATGACACAAAATCACTTATTGGATGCACAAGATTGGTTAAAAACCCTAATTCGAGGAGAATAAGCCTAGGGAGGACGAAAATGACCTAAATGTTCAACCAATGACACAAATGTACTTATTGGATGCACAAGATTGGTTAAAAACCCTAATTGGACGAGAATAAGCCTTGGGAGGACGAAAATGACCTAAATGTTCAACCAATGACACAAATGTACTTATTGGATGCACAAGATTGGTTAAAAACCCTAATTGGACCAGAATAAGCCTTGGGATGACGAAAATGACCTAAATATTCAACAAATGACACAAAATCACTTATTGGATGCACAAGATTAGTTAAAAACCCTACTTGGAGGAGAATAAGCCTTAGGAGGACGAAAATGACCTAAATGTTCAACCAATGACACAAAATCACTTATTGGATGCACAAGATTGGTTAAAAACCCTAATTGGACGAGAATAAGCCTTGGGAGGACGAAAATGACCTAAATGTTCAACCAATGACACAAAATCACTTATTGGATGCACAAGATTGGTTAAAAACCCTAATTGGACGAGATTAAGCCTAGGGAGGACGAAATGACCTTAATGTTCAACCAATTACACAAAATCACTTATTGGATGCACAAGATTGGTTAAAAACCCTAATTGGACGAGAATAAGCCTTGGGAGGACGAAAATGACCTAAATGTTCAACCAATGACACAAATGTACTTATTGGATGCACAAGATTGGTTAAAAACCCTAATTGGACGAGAATAAGCCTTGGGAGGACAAAAATGACCTAAATGTTCAACCAATGACACAAAAGTACTTATTGGATGCACAAGATTGGTTAAAAACCCTAATTGGACGAGAATAAGCCTTGGGAGGACAAAAATGACCTAAATGTTCAACCAATGACACAAATGTACTTATTGGATGCACAAGATTGGTTAAAAACCCTAATTGGCACGAATAAGCCTTGGGAGTACGAAAATGACCTAAATGTTCAACCAATGATACAAAATCACTTATTGGATGCACAAGATTGGTTAAAAACCCTAATTGGACGAGAATAAGCCTTGGGAGGACGAAAATGACCTAAATGTTCAACCAATGACACAAAATCACTTATTGGATGCACAAGATTGGTTAAAAACCCTAATTGGATGAGAATAAGTCTTGGGAGGACGAAAATGACCTAAATGTTCAACCAATGACACAAAATCACTTATTGGATGCACAAGATTGGTTAAAAACCCTAATTGGACGAGAATAAGCCTAGGGAGGACGAAAATGACCTAAATGTTCAACCAATGACACAAAATCACTTATTGGATGCACAAGATTGGTTAAAAACCCTAATTGGACGAGAATAAGCTTTTGGAGGTCATAAATGACCTAAATGTTCAACTAATGACACAAATGTACTTATTGGATGCACAAGATTGTTAAAAAACCCTAATTGGACGAGAATAAGTATTGGGAGGACGAAATTGACCTAAATGTTCAACCAATGACACAAAATCACTTATTGGATGCACAAGATTGGTTAAAAACCCTAATTGGACGAGAATAAGCCTTGGGAGGACGAAAATGACCTAAATGTTCAACCAATGACACAAATGTACTTATTGGATGCACAAGATTGGTTAAAAACCCTAATTGGACGAGAATAAGCCTTGGGAGGAAGAAAATGACTTAAATGTTCAACCAATGACACAAATGTACTTATTGGATGCACAAGATTGGTTAAAAACCCTAATTGGACGAGAATAAGCCTTGGGAGGACGAAAATGACCTAAATGTTCAACCAATGACACAAAATCACTTATTGGATGCACAAGATTGGTTAAAAACCCTAATTGGAATAGAATAAGCCTAGGGAGGACGAAAATGACCTAAATGTTCAACCAATGACACAAAATCACTTATTGGATGCACAAGATATGTTAAAAACCCTAATTGGACAAGAGTAAGCCTTGGGAGGACGAAAATGACCTAAATGTTCAACCAATGAAACCAAATCACTTATTAGATGCACAAGATTGGTTAAAAATCCTAAATGGACGAGAATAAGCCTTGGGAGGAAAAAAATGACCTAAATGTTCAACCAATGACACAAAATCACTTATTGGATGCACAAGATTGGTTAAAAACCCTAATTGGAAGAGAATAAGCCTAGGGAGGACGAAAATGACCTAAATGTTCAACCAATGACACAAAATCACTTATTGGATGCACAAGATTGGTTAAAAACCCTAATTGGACGAGAATAAGCCTAGGGAGGACGAAAATGACCTAAAGATTCAACCAATGACCTAAATCACTTATTGGATGCACAAGATTGGTTAAAAACCCTAATTGGACTAGAATAAGCCTTGGGAGGATGAAAATGTCCTAAATGTTCAACAAATGACACAAATGTACTTATTGGATGGACAAGATTGGTTAAAAACCCTAATTGGACGAGAATAAGCCTTGGGAGGACGAAAATGACCTAAATGTTCAACCAATGACACAAATGTACTTATTGGATGCACAAGATTGGTTAAAAACCCTAATTGGACGAGAATAAGCCTAGGGAGGACGAAAATGACCTAAATGTTCAACCAATGACACAAAATTACTTATTGGATTCACAAGATTGGTTAAAACCCTAATTGGACGAGAATAAGCCTTGGGAGGACGAAAATGACCTAAATGTTCAACCAATGACACAAATGTACTTATTGGATGCAGAAGATTGGTTAAAAACCCGAATTGGACGAGAATATGCCTTGGGAGGACAAAAATGACCTAAATGTTCAACCAATGACACAAAATCACTTATTGGATGCACAAGATTGGTTAAAAACCCTAATTGGACGAGAATAAGCCTAGGGAGGACGAAAATGACCTAAATGTTCAACCAATGACACAAAATCACTTATTGGATGCACAAGATTGGTTAAAAACCCTAATTGGACGAGAATAAGCCTAGGGAAGACGAAAATGACCTAAATATTCAACCATTGACACAAAATCACTTATTGGATGCACAAGATTGGTTCAAAACCCTAATTGGACGAGAATAAGCCTAGGGAGGACGAAAATGACCTAAATGTTCAACCAATGACACAAAATCACTTATTGGATGCACAAGATTTGTTAAAAACCCTAATTGGACGAGAATAAGCCTAGGGAGGACGAAAATGACCTAAATGTTCAACCAATGACATAAATGTAATTATAGGATGCACAAGATTGGTTAAAAACCCTAATTGGACAAGAATAAGCCTTGGGAGAACGAAAATGACGTAAATGTTCAACCAATGACACAAATGTACTTATTGGATGCACAAGATTGGTTAAAAATCCTAATTGGACGAGAATAAGCATTGGGAGGACAAAATGACCTAAATGTTCAACCAATGACACAAATGTACGTATTGGATGCACAAGATTGGTTAAAAACCCAAATTGGACGAGAATAAGCCTTGGGAGGACGAAAATGACCTAAATGTTCAACCAATGACACAAAATCACTTATTGGATGCACAAGATTGGTTAAAAACCCTAATTAGACGAGAATAAGCCTAGGGAGTACGAAAATGAGCTAAATATTCAACCAATGACACAAATGTACTTATTGGATGCACAAGATTGGTTGAAAACCCTAATTGGACGAGAATAAGCCTAGGGAGGACGAAAATGACCTAAATGTTCATCCAATGACACAAAATCACTTATTGGATGCACAAGATTGGTTCAAAACCCTAATTGGACGAGAATAAGCCTTGGGAGGACGAAAATGACCTAAATGTTCAAACAATGACACAAAATCACTTATTGGATGCACAAGATTGGTTCAAAACCCTAATTGGACGAGAATAAGCTTAGGGAGGACGAAAATGACCTAAATGTTCAACCAATGACACAAAATCACTTATTGGATGCACAAGATTGGTTAAAAACCCTAATTCGATGAGAATAAGCCTTGGGAGGACGAAAATGACCTAAATGTTCAACCAATGACACAAAATCACTTATTGGATGCACAAGATTGGTTAAAAACCCTAATTGGACGAGAATAAGCCTCGGGAGGACGAAAATGACCTAAATGTTCAACCAATGACACAAAATTACTTATTGGATGCACAAGATTGGTTAAAAACCCTAATTGGACGAGAATAAGCCTAGGGAGGACGAAAATGACCTAAATGTTCAACCAATGACACAAAATCACTTATTGGATGCACAAGATTTGTTAAAAACCCTAATTGGACGAGAATAAGCCTAGGGAGGACGAAAATGACCTAAATATTCAACTAATGACACAAATGTAATTATTGGATGCACAAGATAGGTTAACAACCCTAATTGGACAAGAATAAGCCTTGGGAGGACGAAAATGACGTAAATGTTCAACCAATGACACAAAATCACTTATTGGATGCACAAGATTGGTTAAAAACCTTAATTGGACGAGAATAAGCCTTGGGAGGACGAAAATGACCTAAATGTTCAACCAATGAAACAAAATCACTTATTGGATGCACAAGATTGGTTAAAAACCCTAATTGGACGAGAATAAGCCTAAGGAGGACGAAAACGACCTAAATGTTCAACCAATGACACAAAATCACTTATTGGATGCACAAGATTGGTTCAAAACCCTAATTGGACGAGAATAAGCCTTGGGAGGACGAAAATGACCTAAATGTTCAAACAATGACACAAAATCACTTATTGGATGCACAAGATTGGTTCAAAACCCTAATTGGACGAGAATAAGTCTAGGGAGGACCAAAATTACCTAAATATTCAACCAATGACACAAAATCACTTATTGGATGCACAAGATTGGTTAAAAACCCTAATTGGACGAGAATAAACCTTGGGAGGACCAAAATGACCTAAATGTTCAACCAATGACACAAATGTACTTATTGGATGCACAAGATTGGATAAAAACCCTAATTGGACGAGAATAAGCCTTGGGAGGACGAAAATGACCTAAATGTTCAACCAATGACACAATATCACTTATTGGATGCACAAGATTGGTTCATAACCCTAATTGGACGAGAGTAAGCCTTGGGAGGACGAAAATGACCTAAATGTTCAAACAATGACACAAAATCACTTATTGGATGCACAAGATTGGTTAAAAACCCTAATTGGACGAGAATAAGCCTTAGGAGGACGAAAACGACCTAAATGTTCAACCAATGACACAAAATCACTTATTGGATGCACAAGAATGGTTCAAAACCCTAATTGGACGAGAATAAGCCTTGGGAGGACGAAAATGACCTAAATGTTCAACCAATGACACAAAATCACTTATTGGATGCACAAGATTGGTTAAAAACCCTAATTGGACGAGAATAAGCATTCGGAGGACGAAAATGATTTAAATGTTCAACCAATGACACAAAATCACTTATTGGATGCACACGATTGATTAAAAACCCTAATTGGATGAGAATAAGTATTTAGAGGACGAAAATGACTTAAATGTTCAACCAATGACACAAAATCACTTATTGGATGCACTAGATTGGTTTAAAACCCTAATTGGACGAGAATAAGCATTCGGAGGACAAAAATGACTTAAATGTTCAACCAATAACACAAAATTACTTATTGGATGCACAAGATTGGTTAAAAACCTTAATTGGACTAGAATAAGCCTTGGGAGGACGAAAATGACCTAAATGTTCAACCAATGACACAAATGTACTTATTGGATGCACAAGATTGGTTAAAAACCCTAATTGGACGAGAATAAGCCTAGGGAGGACGAAATTGACCTAAATGTTCAATAAATGACACAAAATCACTTATTGGATGCACAAGATTGGTTAAAAACCCTAATTGGACAAGAATAAGCCTTGGGATGACGAAAATCACCTAAATTTTCAACCAATGACACAACATCACTTATTGGATGCACAAGATTGGTTAAAAACCCTAATTGGACGAGAATAAGCCTAGGGAGGACGAAAATGACCTAAATGTTCAACCAATGACACAAATGTACTTATTGGATTCACAAGATTGGATAAAAACCCTAATTGGACGAGAATAAGCCTTAAGAGGATGAAAATGACCTAAATATTCAACCAATGACACAAAATCACTTATTGGATGCACAAGATTGGTTAAAAACCCTAATTGGACGAGAATAAGCCTTGGGAGGACGAAAATGACCTAAATGTTCAACCAATGACACAAATGTACTTATTGGATGCACAAGATTGGTTAAAAACCCTAATTGGAAGAGAATAAGCCTTGGGAGGACGAAAATGACCTAAATCTTCAACCAATGACACAAATGTTCTTATTGGATGCACAAGATTGGTTAAAAACCCTAATTGGACGAGAATAAGCCTTGGGAGGACGAAAATGACCTAAATGTTCAACCAATGACACAAATGTACTTATTGGATGCACAAGATTGGTTAAAAACCCTAATTGGACGAGAATAAGCCTTACGAGGACGAAAATGACCTAAATGTTCAACCAATGACACAAAATCACTTATTGGATGCACAAGATTGGTTAAAAACCCTAATTGGACGAGAATAAGCCTTGGGAGGACGAAAATGACCTAAATGTTCAATCGATGACACAAAATCACTTATTGGATGCACAAGATTGGTTAAAAACCCTAATTGGACGAGAATAAGCCTTGGGAGGACGAAAATGACCTAAATGTTCAACCAATGACACAAATGTACTTATTGGATGCACAAGATTGGTTAAAAACCCTAATTGGACGAGAATAAGCCTTGGGAGGACGAAAATGACCTAAATGTTCAAACAATTACACAAAATCACTTATTGGATGCACAAGATTGGTTAAAAACCCTAATTGGACGAGAATAAGCATTGGGAGGACGAAAATGACCTAAATGTTCAACCAATGCACAAAATACCTTATTGGATGCACAAGATTGGTTAAAAACCCTAATTGGACGAGAATAAGCCTTGGGAGGACGAAAATGACCTAAATGTTCAACCAATGACACAAATGTACTTATTGGATGCACAAGATTGGTTAAAAACCCTAATTGGACGAGAATAAGCCGTGGGAGGACGAAAATGACCTAAATGTTCAACCAATGACACAAATGTACTTATTGGATGCACAAGATTGGATAAAAACCCTAATTGGACGAGAATAAGCCTTGGGAGGACGAAAATGACCTAAATGTTCAACCAATGACACAAAATCACTTATTGGATGCACAAGATTGGTTCATAACCCTAATTGGACGAGAATAAGCCTTGGGAGGACGAAAATGACCTAAATGTTCAAACAATGACACAAAATCACTTATTGGATGCACAAGATTGGTTAAAACCCCTAATTGGACGAGAATAAGCCTTAGGAGGACGAAAACGACCTAAATGTTCAACCAATGACACAAAATCACTTATTGGATGCACAAGAATGGTTCAAAACCCTAATTGGACGAGAATAAGCCTTCGGAGGACGAAAATGACCTAAATGTTCAACCAATGACACAAATGTACTTATTGGATGCACAAGATTGGTTAAAAACCCAAATTGGACGAGAATAGGCCTTGGGAGGACGAAAATGACCTAAATGTTCAACCAATGACACAAAATCACTTATTGGATGCACAAGATTGGTTAAAAACCCTAATTGGACGAGAATAAGACTTGGGAGGACGAAAATGACCTAAATGTTCAACCAATGACACAAAATCACTAATTGGATGCACAAGATTGGTTAAAAACCCTAATTGGACGAGAATAAGCCTTGGGAGGACGAAAATGACCTAAATGTTCAACCAATGAAACAAAATCACTTATTGGATGCACAAGATTGGTTAAAAACCCTAATTGGAAGAGAATAAGCCTTGGGAAGACGAAAATGACCTAAATGTTCAACCAATGACACAAATGTACTTATTGGATGCACAAGATTGGTTAAAAACCCTAAATGGACAAGAATAAGCCTTGGGAGGACGAAAATGGCCTAAATGTTCAACCAATGACACAAAATCACTTATTGGATGCACAAGATTGTTAAAAACCCTAATTGGACGAGAATAAGCCTTGGGAGGACGAAAATGACCTAAATGTTCAACCAATGACACAAAATCACTTATTGGATGCACAAGATTGGTTAAAAAACCTAATTGGACGAGAATAAGCCTAGGGAGGACGAAAATGACCTAAATGTTCAACCAATGACACAAAATCACTTATTGGATGCACAAGATTGGTTAAAAACCCTAATTGGACAAGAATAAGCCTAGGGAGGATGAAAATGACCTAAATGTTCAACCAATGACACAAAATCACTTATAGGATGCACAAGATTGGTTAAAAACCCTAATTGGACGAGAATAAGCCTTGGGAGGACGAAAATGACCTAAATGTTCAACCAATGACACAAATGTACTTATTGGATGCACAAGATTGGTTAAAAACCCTAATTGGATGAAAATAAGCCTTGGGAGGACGAAAATGACCTAAATGTTCAACCAATGACACAAATGTACTTATTGGATGCACAAGATTGGTTAAAAACCCTAATTGGACGAGAATAAGCCTTGGGAGGACGAAAATGACCTAAATGTTCAACCAATGACAGAAAATCACTTATTGGATTCACAAGATTGGTTAAAAACCCTAATTGGACGAGAATAAGCCTTGGGAGGACGAAAATGACCTAAATGTTCAACCAATGACACAAATGTACTTATTGGATGCACAAGATTGGTTAAAAACCCTAATTGGACGAGAATAAGCCTTGGGAGGACGAAAATGACCTAAATGTTCAACCAATGACACAAATGTACTTATTGGATGCACAAGATTGGTTAAAAACCCTAATTGGACGAGTATAAGCCTTTGGAGGATGAAAATGACCTAAATGTTCAACCAATGACACAAAATCACTTATTGGATGCACAAGATTGTTTAAAAACCCTAATTGGCTACAATAAGCCTTGGGAGGACGAAAATGTTCTAAATGTTCAACCAATGACACAAAATCACTTCTTGGATGCACAATATTGGTTAAAAATCCTATTTGGTCGAGAATAAGTCTTGGGAGGATGAAAATGACCTAAATATTCAACCAATGACACAAAATCACTTATTGGATGCACAAGATTGGTTAAAAACCCTAATTGGACGAGAATAAGCCTTGGGAGGACGAAAATGACCTAAATGTTCAACCAATGACACAAATGTACTTATTGGATGCACAAGATTGGTTAAAAACCCTAATTGGACGAGAATAAGCCTTGGGAGGACGAAAATGACCTAAATGTTCAACAAAGGACACAAAATCACTTATTGGATGCACAAGATTGGTTAAAAACCCTAATTGGACGAGAATAAGCCTTGGGAGGACGAAAATGACCTAAATGTTCAACCAATGACACAAAATCACTTATTGGATGCACAAGATTGGTTAAAAACCCTAATTGTACGAGAATAAGCCTAGGGAGGACGAAAATGACCTAAATGTTCAACCAATGACACAAAATCACTTATTGGAAGCACAAGATTGGTTAAAAACCCTAATTGGACGAGAATAAGCCTTGGGAGGACGAAAATGACCTAAATGTTCAACCAATGACACAAAATCACTTATTGGATGCACAAGATTGGTTAAAAACCCTAATTGGACGAGAATAAGCCTTGGGAAGACGAAAAAAACCTAAATGTTCAACCAATGACACAAAATCACTTATTGGATGCACAAGATTGGTTAAAAACCCTAATTGGACGAGAATAAGCCTAGGGAGGACGAAAATGACCTAAATGTTCAACCAATGACACAAATGTACTTATTGGATGCACAAGATTGGTTAAAAACTCTAATTGCACGAGAATAAGCCTTGGGAGGACGAAAAATGACCTAAATGTTCAAACAATGACACAAAATCACTTATTGGATGAACAAGATTGGTTAAAAACCCTTATTGGACGAGAATAAGCCTAGGGAGGGCGAAAAATGACCTAAATGTTCAAACAATGACACAAAATCACTTATTGGATGAACAAGATTGGTTAAAAACCCTAATTGGACGAGAATAAGCCTAAGGAGGACGAAAATGACCTAAATGTTCAACCAATGACACAAATGTACTTATTCGATGCACAAGATTGGTTAAAAATCCTAATTGGACGAGAATAAGCCTTAGGAGGACGAAAATGACCTAAATGTTCAACCAATGACACAAAATCACTAATTGGATGCACAAGATTGGTTAAAAACTCTAATTGCACGAGAATAAGCCTTGGGAGGACGAAAAATGACCTAAATGTTCAAACAATGACACAAAATCACTTATTGGATGCACAAGATTGGTTAAAAACCCTAATTGGACGAGAATAAGCCTAAGGAGGACGAAAATGACCTAAATGTTCAACCAATGACACAAAATCACTTATTGGATGCACAAGATTGGTTAAAAACCCTAATTGGACGAGAATAAGCCTTGGAAGGACGAAAATAACCTAAATGTTCAATCAATGACACAAATGTACTTATTGGATGCACAAGATTGGTTAAAAACCCTAATTGGACGAGAATAAGCCTAAGGAGGACGAAAATGACCTAAATGTTCAACCAATGACACAAAATCACTTATTGGATGCACAAGATTGGTTCAAAACCCTAATTGGACGAGAATAAGCCTTGGGAGGACGAAAATGACCTAAATATTCAAACAATGACACAAAATCACTTATTGGATGCACAAGATTGGTTCAAAACCCTAATTGGACGAGAATAAGCCTAGGGAGGACGAAAATTACCTAAATATTCAACCAATGACACAAAATCACTTATTGGATGCACAAGATTGGTTAAAAACCCTAATTGGACGAGAATAAGCCTTGGGAGGACGAAAATGACCTAAATGTTCAACCAATGACACAAATGTACTTATTGGATGCACAAGATTGGTTAAAAACCCTAATTGGACGAGAATAAGCCTAGGGAGGATGAAAATGACCTAAATGTTCAACCAATGACACAAAATCGCTTATTGGATGCACAAGATTGGTTAAAAACCCTAATTGGACGAGAATAAGCCTTGGGAGGACGAAAATGACCTAAATGTTTAACTAATGACACAAATGTACTTATTGGATGCACAAGATTGGTTAAAAACCCTAATATCGGAGAATAAGCCTTGGGAGGACGAAAATGACCTAAATGTTCAACCAATGACACAAAATCACTTATTGGATGCACAAGATTGGTTAAAAACCCTAATTGGACGAGAATAAGCCTTGGGAGGACGAAAATGACCTAAATGTTCAACCAATGACACAAATGTACTTATTGGATGCACAAGATTGGTTAAAAACCCTAATTGGACGAGAATAACCCTAGGGAGGACAAAAATGACGTAAATGTTCAACCAATGACACAAAATCACTTATTGTATGCACAAGATTGGTTAAAATCCCTAATTGGACGAGACTAAGCCTTGGGAGGACGAAAATGACCTAAATGTTCAACCAATGACACAAAATCACTTATTGGATGCACAAGATTGGTTAAAAACCCTAATTGGACGAGAATAAGCCTTGAGAGGACGAAAATGACCTAAATGTTCAACCAATGACACAAAATTACTTATTGGATGCACAAGATTGGTTAAAAACCCTAATTGGACGAGAATAAGACTAGGTAGGATGAAAATGACCTAAATGTTCAACCAATGACACAAAATCACTTATTGGATGCACAAGATTGGTTAAAAACCCTAATTGGACGAGAATAAGCCTTGGGAGGACGAAAATGACCTAAATGTTCAACCAATGACACAAAATCACTTATTGGATGCACAAGATTGGTTAAAAACCCTAATTGGACGAGAATAAGCCTTGGGAGGACGAAAATGACCTAAATGTTCAACCAATGACACAAATGTACTTATTGGATGCACAAGATTGGTTAAAAACCCTAATTGGACGAGAATAAGCCTTGGGAAGACGAAAATAACCTAAATGTTCAACCAATGACACAAAATCACTTATTGGATGCACAAGATTGGTTAAAAACCCTAATTGGACGAGAATAAGCCTTGGGAGGACGAAAATGACCTAAATGTTCAACCAATGACACAAATGTACTTATTGGATGCACAAGATTGGTTAAAAACCCTAATTGGACATAAATAAGCCTAAGGAGGACGAAAATGACCTAAATGTTCAACCAGTTACACAAAATGACTTATTGGATGCACAAGATTGGTTAAAAACCCTAATTGGACGAGAATAAGCATTGGGAGGACGAAAATGACCTAAATGTTCAACCAATGACACAAATGTACTTATTGGATGCACAAGATTGGTTAAAAACCCTAATTGGATAAGAATAAGCCTTCGGAGGACGAAAATGACCTCAATGTTCAACCAATGACACAAAATCACTTATTGGATGCACAATATTGGATAAAAACCCTAATTGGATGAGAATAAGCCTTCGGAGGACGAAAATGACCTAAATGTTCAACCAATGACACAAAATCACTTACTGGATGCACAAGATTGGTTAAAAACCCTAATTGGACGAGAATAAGCCTTGGGAGGACGAAAATGACCTAAATGTTCAACCAATGACACAAATGTACTTATTGGATGCACAAGATTGGTTAAAAACCCTAATTGGACGAGAATAAGCCTAGGGATGACAAAAATGACCTAAATGTTCAACCAATGACACAAAATCACTTATTGTATGCACAAGATTGGTTAAAATCCCTAATTGGACGAGACTAAGCCTTGGGAGGACGAAAATGACCTAAATGTTCAACCAATGACACAAAATCACTTATTGGATGCACAAGATTTGTTAAAAACCCTAATTGGACGAGAATAAGCCTTGGGAGGACGAAAATGACCTAAATGTTCAACTAATGACACAAATGTTCTTATTGGATGCACAAGATTGGTTAAAAACCCTAATTGGACGAGAATAAGCCTTGGGAGGACGAAAATGACCTAAATGTTCAACCAATGACACAAATGTACTTATTGGATGCACAAGATTGGTTAAAAACCCTAATTGGACGAGAATAAGCATTGGGAGGACGAAAATGACCTAAATGTTCAACCAATGACACAAAATCACTTATTGGATGCACAAGATTGGTTAAAAACCCTAATTGGACGAGAATAAGTCTTGAGATGACGAAAATGACCTAATTGTTCAACCAATGACACAAAATATCTTATTGGATGCACAAGATTGGTTAAAAACCCTAATTGGACGAGAATAAGCCTTGGGAGGACGAAAATGACCTAAATGTTCAACCAATGACACAAATGTACTTATTGGATGCACAAGATTGGTTAAAAACCCTAATTGGACGAGAATAAGCCTTGGGAGGACGAAAATGACCTAAATGTTCAACCAATGACAGAAAATCACTTATTGGATTCACAAGATTGGTTAAAAACCCTAATTGGACGAGAATAAGCCTTGGGAGGACGAAAATGACCTAAATGTTCAACCAATGACACAAATGTACTTATTGGATGCACAAGATTGGTTAAAAACCCTAATTGGACGAGAATAAGCCTTGGGAGGACGAAAATGACCTAAATGTTCAACCAATGACACAAATGTACTTATTGGATGCACAAGATTGGTTAAAAACCCTAATTGGACGAGTATAAGCCTTTGGAGGATGAAAATGACCTAAATGTTCAACCAATGACACAAAATCACTTATTGGATGCACAAGATTGTTTAAAAACCCTAATTGGCTACAATAAGCCTTGGGAGGACGAAAATGTTCTAAATGTTCAACCAATGACACAAAATCACTTCTTGGATGCACAATATTGGTTAAAAATCCTATTTGGTCGAGAATAAGTCTTGGGAGGATGAAAATGACCTAAATATTCAACCAATGACACAAAATCACTTATTGGATGCACAAGATTGGTTAAAAACCCTAATTGGACGAGAATAAGCCTTGGGAGGACGAAAATGACCTAAATGTTCAACCAATGACACAAATGTACTTATTGGATGCACAAGATTGGTTAAAAACCCTAATTGGATGAGAATAAGCCTTGGGAGGACGAAAATGACCTAATTGTTCATCCAACGACACAAAATCACTTATTGGATGCACAAGATTGGTTAAAAACCCTAATTGGACGAGAATAAGCCTTGGGAGGACGAAAATGACCTAAATGTTCAACCAATGACACAAATGTACTTATTGGATGCACAAGATTGGATAAAAACCCTAATTGGACAAGAATAAGCCTTGGCAGGACGAAAATGACCTAAATGTTCAAATAATGACACAAATGTACTGATTGGATGCAAAAGATTGGTTAAAAACCCTAATTGGACGAGAATAAGCCTTGGGAGGACGAAAATGAACTAAATGTTCAACCAATGACACAAAATCACTTATTCGATGAACAAGATTGGTTAAAAACCCTAATTGGACGAGAATAAGCCTTGGGAGGACGAAAATGACCTAAATGTTCAAACAATGACACAAAATCACTTATTGGATGCACAAGATTGGTTCAAAACCCTAATTGGACGAGAATAAGCCTAGGGAAGACGAAAATGACCTAAATGTTCAACCAATGAAACAAAATCACTTATTGGATGCACAAGATTGGTTAAAAACCCTAATTGGACGAGAATAAGCCTTGGAAGGACGAAAATGACCTAAATGTTCAACCAATGACACAAATGTACTTATTGGAGGCACAAGATTGGTTAAACACCCTAATTGGACGAGAATAAGCCTTGGGAGGACGAAAAGGACCTAAATGTTCAAAAAATGACACAAATGTACTGATTGGATGCACAAGGTTGGTTAAAAACCCTAATTGGACGAGACTAAGCATTGGGAGGACGAAAATGACCTAAATGTTCAACCAATGACACAAATGTACTTATTGGATGCACAAGATTGGTTAAAAACCCTAATTGGACGAGAATAAGCCTTGGGAGGACGAAAATGACCTAAATGTTCAACCAACGACACAAAATCACTTACTATATGCACAAGATTGGTTAAAAACCCTAATTGGACGAGAATAAGCCTTGGGAGGACGAAAATGACCTAAATGTTCAACCAATGACACAAAATCACTTATTGGATGCACAAGATTGGTTAAAAACCCTAATTGGACGAGAATAAGCATCGGGAGGACGAAAATGACCTAATGATATGATCGTATTTGTAATGATTCACTTTAAGGATCGTTCTAGGTTGGAAACTTACAGATTTGAGTCAAAAATCGCGTATTGTTGGAGATTGCGATAACTGGAGCTACGAACCTCAGAATCGGCCGATTCCAAAACGAGGTGAAAGATGACGTTCTGAAACGCGAATTAGGATGTTGAATCACCGAAAACAAGTTAGTAAAACTCGAGATATGATTGCAGGTTGTTGAACACGAAAATTGGTAGAAATTGTGTAATTAGGGTTTAATGTAAAGGAAACCGAAAATTATGAATAAACAAAAGATGGATTAGGTTGAGAAGATGAAGAAGGCGCCACAATCAAGGATGATTGATAAGCCAATGAAGAATCGCCACAATGGTAAGGAAGCCATTGATAAGACTCAAGCAAGTTCTAATCCAAGAACTTAAAGAGGAGACATAACTCACTCACAATTCTCATTAGAGAAATTTTAATTCATTCATAAAAAAATCTTCCTCTTTCAATGAGGTTACAAATTCATAGTTATAGTAAAATTATCTCTAAACCTAAATGGGTCATAAGTGACACCATTCTCTAGGCCCAAATTGGGCTTACATTAATTTTTTTATAAAAATAAACTAAATGTAAGGAAGCAAAGTATCTTCACTTACATATAAAATCAACTAAGTCTATATTATAACTATTAGAATTCCAAATTAAAGCAAACTAAAAATTATTACAAACCAAATAAAAATAAATAAAGTTCATCCTAATTTATTAAAAATATGGATCATCTTCATGCTCTTGAGATCCTTATCACCTAAATGTTCAACCAATGACACAAAATCACTTATTGGATGCACAAGATTGGTTAAAAACCCTAATTGGACGAGAATAAGTCTTGGGAGGATGAAAATGACCTAAATGTTCAACCAATGACACAAATGTACTTATTGGATGCACAAGATTGGTTAAAAACCCTAATTGGACGAGAATAAGCTTAGGGAGGACGAAAATGACCTAAATGTTCAACCAATGACACAAATGTAGTTATTGGATGCACAAGATTGGTTAAAAACCCTAATTGGACGAGAATAAGCCTTGGGAGGATGAAAATGACCTAAATGTTCAACCAATGACACAAATGTACTTATTGGATGCACAAGATTGGTTAAAAACCCTAATTGGACGAGAATAAGCCTTGGGAGGACGAAAATGACCTAAATGTTCAACCAATGACACAAAATCACTTATTGGATGCACAAGATTGGTTAAAAACCCTAATTGGACGAGAATAAGCCTTGGGAGGACGAAAATGACCTAAATGTATAACCAATGACACAAAATCACTTATTGGATGCACAAGATTGGTTAGAAACCCTAATTGGACGAGAATAAGCCTTGGGAGGACGAAATTGACCTAAATGTTCAACCAATGACACAAATGTACTTATTGGATGCACAAGATTGGTTAAAAACCCTAATTGGACGAGAATAAGCCTATGGAGGACGAAAATGACCTAAATGTTCAACCAACGACACAAAATCACTTATTGGATGATAAAGATTGGTTAAAAACCCTAATTGGACGAGAATAAGCCTTGGGAGGACGAAAATGACCTAAATGTTCAACCAATGACACAAAATCACTTATTGGATGCACAAGATTGGTTAAAAACCCTAATTGGACGAGAATAAGCCTTGGGAGGACGAAAATGACCTAAATGTTCAACCAATGACACAAAATCACTTATTGGATGCACAAGATTGGTTAAAAACCCTAATTGGACGAGAATAAGCCTTAGGAAGACGAAAATGACCTAAATGTTCAACCAATAACACAAATGTACTTATTGGATGCACAAGATTGGTTAAAAACCATAATTGGACGACAATAAGCCTTTGGAGGAGGAAAATGACCTAAATGTTCAAACAATGACACAAATTCACTTATTGGATGCACAAGATTGGTTAAAAACCCTAATTGGACGAGAATAAGCCTTGGGAGGACGAAAATGACCTAAATGTTCAACCAATGACACAAAATCACTTATTGGATGCACAAGATTGGTTAAAAACCCTAATTGGACGAGAATAAGCCTTGGGAGGAAGAAAATGACCTAAATGTTCAACCAATGACACTAAATCACTTATTGGATGCACAAGATTGCTTAAAAACCCTAATTGGACGAGAATAAGCCTTGGGAGGACGAAAATGACCTAAATGTTCAACCAATGACACAAAATCACTTATTGGATGCACAAGATTGGTTAAAAACCCTAATTGGACGAGAATAAGCCTTGGGAGGACGAAAATGACCTAAATGTTCAACCAATGACACAAATGCAATTATTGGATGCACAAGATTGGTTAAAAACCCTAATTGGACGAGAATAAGCCTTGGGAGGACGAAAATGACCTAAATGTTCAACCAATGACACAAATGTACTTATTGGATGCACAAGATTGGTTAAAAACCCTAATTGGACGAGAATAAGCCTTGGGAGGACGAAAATGACCTAAATGTTCAACCAATGACACAAATGTACTTATTGGATGCACAAGATTGGTTAAAAACCCTAATTGGACGAGTATAAGCCTTTGGAGGATGAAAATGACCTAAATGTTCAACCAATGACACAAAATCACTTATTGGATGCACAAGATTGTTTAAAAACCCTAATTGGCTACAATAAGCCTTGGGAGGACGAAAATGTTCTAAATGTTCAACCAATGACACAAAATCACTTCTTGGATGCACAATATTGGTTAAAAATCCTATTTGGTCGAGAATAAGTCTTGGGAGGATGAAAATGACCTAAATATTCAACCAATGACACAAAATCACTTATTGGATGCACAAGATTGGTTAAAAACCCTAATTGGACGAGAATAAGCCTTGGGAGGACGAAAATGACCTAAATGTTCAACCAATGACACAAATGTACTTATTGGATGCACAAGATTGGTTAAAAACCCTAATTGGACGAGAATAAGCCATGGGAGGACGAAAATAACCTAAATGTTCAACCAATGACACAAAATCTACTTATTGGATTCACTAGATTGGTTAAAAACCCTAATTGGACGAGAATAAGCCTTGGGAGGACGAAAATGACCTAAATGTTCAACCAATGACACAAATGTACTTATTGGATGCACTAGATTGGTTAAAAACCCTAATTGGACGAGAATAAGCCTTGGGAGGACGAAAATGACCTAAATGTTCAACCAATGACACAAAATCACTTATTGGATGCACAAGATTGGTTCAAAACCCTAATTGGACGAGAATAAGCCTTGGGAGGACGAAAATGACCTAAATATTCAAAAAATGACAGAAAATCACTTATTGGATGCACAAGATTGGTTCAAAACCCTAATTGGACGAGAATAAGCCTAGGGAGGACGAAAATTACCTAAATATTCAACCAATGAAACAAATGTACTTATTGGATGCACAAGATTGGTTAAAAACCCTAATTGGACGAGAATAAGCCTTGGGAGGACGAAAATGACCTAAATGTTCAACCAATGAAACAAAATCACTTATTGGATGCACAAGATTGGTTAAAAACCCTAATTGGACGAGAATAAGCCTTCGGAGGACAAAAATGACCTAAATGTTCAAACAATGACACAAAATCACTTATTGGATGCACAAGATTGGTTAAAAACCCTAATTGGACGAGAATAAGCCTAGGGAAGACGAAAATGACCTAAATGTTCAAACAATGACACAAATGTACTGATTGGATGCACAAGATTGGTTAAAAAGCCAAATTGGACGAGACTAAGCATTGGGAGGACGAAAATGACTTAAATGTTCAACCAATGACACAAAATCACTTATTGGATGCACAAGATTGGTTAAAAACCCTAATTGGACGAGAATAAGCCTTGGGAGGACGAAAATGACCTAAATGTTCAACCAATGAAACAAAATCACTTATTGGATGCACAAGATTGGTTAAAAACCCTAATTGGACGAGAATAAGCCTTGTGATAACGAAAATGACCTAAATGTTCAACCAATGACACAAATGTACTTATTGGATGCACAAGATTGGTTAAAAACCCTAATTGGACGAGAATAAGCCTTGGGAGGACGAAAATGACCTAAATGTTCAAACAATGACACAAATGTACCGATTGGATGCACAAGATTGGTTAAAAACCCTAATTGGACGAGACTAAGCATTGGGAGGACGAAAATGACCTAAATGTTCAACCAATGACACAAATGTACTTATTGGATGCACAAGATTGGTTAAAAACCCTAATTGGACGAGAATAAGCCTTGGGAAAACTAAAATGACCTAAATGTTCAACCAATGACACAAATCTACTTATTGGATGCACAAGATTGGGTAAAAACCCTAATTGGACGAGAATAAGCCTTGGTAGGACTAAAATGACCTAACTGTTCAACCAATGACACAAATGTACTTATTGGATGCACAAGATTGGTTAAAAACCCTAATTGGAAGAGAATAAGCCTTGGGAGGACGAAAATGACTTAAATGTTCAACCAATGACACAAATGTACCTATTGGATGCACAAGATTGGCTAAAAACCCTAATTGGATGAGAATAAGCCTTGGGAGGACGAAAATGACCTAAATGTTCAACCAATGACACAAATGTACTTATTGGATGCACCAGATTGGTTAAAAATCCTAATTGGACGAGAATAAGCCTTGGGAGGACAAAATGACCTAAATGTTCAACCAATGACACAAATGTACTTATTGGATGCACAAGATTGATTAAAAACCCAAATTGGACGAGAATAAGCCTTGGGAGGACGAAAATGACCTAAATGTTCAACCAATGACACAAAATCACTTATTGGATGCACAAGATTGGTTAAAAACCCTAATTGGACGAGAATAAGCCTAGGGAGTACGAAAATGAGCTAAATATTCAACCAATGGCAGAAATGTACTTATTGGATGCACAAGATTGGTTAAAAACCCTATTTGGACGAGAAGAAGCCTAGGGAGGACGAAAATGACCTAAATGTTCATCCAATGTTACAAAATCACTTATTGGATGCACAAGATTGGTTCAAAACCATAATTGGACGAGAATAAGCCTAGGGAGGACGAAAATGACCTAAATGTTCAACCAATGACAAAAAATCACTTATTGGATGCACAAGATTTGTTAAAAACCCTAATTGGACGAGAATAAGCCTAGAGAGGACGAAAATGACCTAAATGTTCAACCAATGACACAAAATCACTTATTGGATGCACAAGATTGGTTAAAAACCCTAATTGGACGAGAATAAGCCTAGGGATTACGAAAATGAGCTAAATATTCAACCAATGACACAAATGTACTTATTGGATGCACAAGATTGGTTAAAAACCCTAATTGGACGAGAATAAGCCTAGGGAGGACGAAAATGACCTAAATGTTCATCCAATGACACAAAATCACTTATTGGATGCACAAGATTGGTTCAAAACCCTAATTGGACGAGAATATGCCTTGGGAGAACGAAAATGACCTAAATGTTCAAACAATGACACAAAATCACTTATTGGATGCACAAGATTGGGTAAAAACCCTAATTGGACGAGAATAAGCCTTGGTAGGTCCAAAATGACCTAAATGTTCAACCAATGACACAAATGTACTTATTGGATGCACAAGATTGGTTAAAAACCCTAATTGGAAGAGAATAAGCCTTGGTAGGACCAAAATGACCTAAATGTTCAACCAATGACACAAATGTACCTATTGGATGCACAAGATTGGTTAAAAACCCTAATTGGACGAGAATAAGCCTTGGGAGGACGAAAATGACCTAAATGTTCAACCAATGACACAAAATCCCTTATTGGATGCACAAGATTGGTTAAAAAACCTAATTGGACGAGAATAAGCCTTGGGAGGACGAAAATGAACTAAATGTTCAACCAATGACACAAATGTACTGATTGGTTGCACAAGATTGTTTAAAAACCCTAATTGAACGAGAATAAGCATTGGGAGGACGAAAATGACCTAAATGTTCAACCAATAACACAAATGTACTTATTGGATGCACAAGATTGGTTAAAAACCCTAATTAGACGAGAATAAGCCTTGGGAAAACGAAAATGACCTAAATGTTCAACCAATGGCACAAATCTACTTATTGGATGCACAAGATTGGTTAAAAACCCTAATTGGACGAGAATAAGCCTTGGGAGGACGAAAATGACCTTAATGTTCAACCAATGAAACAAAATCACTTATTGGATGCACAAGATTGGTTAAAAACCCTAATTGGACGAGAATAAGCCTTGGGAGGACGAAAATGACCTAAATGTTCAACCAATGACACAAATGTACTTATTGGATGCAAAAGATTGGTTAAAACCCCTAATTGGACGAGAATAAGCCTTGTGAGTATGAAAATGACCTAAATGTTAAACCAATGACACAAATGTACTTATTGGATGCACAAGATTGGTTAAAAACCCTAATTGGACGAGAATAAGCCTAGGGGGGACGAAAATGACCTAAATATTCAACCAATGACACAAAATCACTTATTGGATGCACAAGATTGGTTCAAAACCCTAATTGGACGAGAATAAGCCTAGGGAGGACGAAAACGACCTAAATGTTCAACCAATGACACAAAATCACTTATTGGATGCACAAGATTGGTTAAAAACCCTAATTGGACGAGAATAAGCCTTGGGAGGACGAAAATGACCTAAATGTTCAACCAATGACACCAAATCACTTAGTGGATGCACAAGATTGGTTAAAAACCCTAATTGGACGAGAATAAGTCCCTATAGGACAAAAATGAACTAAATGTTCAACCAATGACACAAAATCACTTATTGGATGCACAAGATTGGTTAAAAACCCTAATTGGACGAGAATAATCCTTGGGAGGACGAAAATGACCTAAATTTTCAACCAATGACACAAAATCACTTATTGGATGCACAAGATTGGTTAAAAACACTAATTGGACAAGAATAGGCCTTGGGAGGACTAAAATGACCTAATTGTTCAACCAATGACACAAATGTACTTATTGGATGCACAAGATTAATTAAAAACCCTAATTGGACGAGAATAAGCCTTGGGAGGACGAAAATGACCTAAATGTTCAACCAATGACACAAAATCACTTATTGGATGCACAAGATTGGTTAAAAACCCTAATTGGACGAGAATAAGCCTTGGGAGGAAGAAAATAACCTAAATGTTCAACCAATGACACAAAATCACTTATTGGATGCACAAGATTGGTTAAAAACCCTAATTGGACGAGAAAAAGCCTTGGGAGGACGAAAATGACCTAAATATTCAACCAATGACACCAAATCACTTATTGGATGCACAAGATTGGTTAAAAACCCTAATTGGACGAGAATAAGTCCCTATAGGACGAAAATGACCTAAATGTTCAACCAATGACACAAAATCACTTATTGGATGCACAAGATTGGTTAAAAACCCTAATTGGACGAGAATAATCCTTGGGAGGACGAAAATGACCTAAATTTTTAACCAATGACACCAAATCACTTATTGGATGCACAAGATTGGTTAAAAACCCTAATTGGACGAGAATAAGCCTTGGGAGGAAGAAAATAACCTAAATGTTCAACCAATGACACAAAATCACTTATTGGATGCACAAGATTGGTTAAAAACCCTAATTGGACGAGAATAAGCCTTGGGAGGACGAAAATGACCTAAATGTTCAACCAATGACACAAATGTACTTATTGGATGCACAAGATTGGTTAAAAACCCTAATTGGACATAAATAAGCCTAAGGAGGACGAAAATGACCTAAATGTTCAACCAGTTACACAAAATGACTTATTGGATGCACAAGATTGGTTAAAAACCCTAATTGGACGAGAATAAGCATTGGGAGGACGAAAATGACCTAAATGTTCAACCAATGACACAAATGTACTTATTGGATGCACAAGATTGGTTAAAAACCCTAATTGGACGAGCATAAGCCTTGGGAGGACGAAAATGACCTAAATGTTCAACCAATGACACAAATGTACTTATTGGATGCACAAGATTGGTTAAAAACCCTAATTGGACGAGAATAAGCATTGGGAGGACGAAAATGACCTAAATGTTCAACCAATGACACAAATGTACTTATTGGATGCACAAGATTGGTTAAAAACCCTAATTCGAGGAGAATAAGCCTAGGGAGGACGAAAATGACCTAAATGTTCAACCAATGACACAAATGTACTTATTGGATGCACAAGATTGGTTAAAAACCCTAATTGGACGAGAATAAGCCTTGGGAGGATGAAAATGACCTAAATGTTCAACCAATGACACAAAATCACTTATTGGATGCACAAGATTGGTTAAAAACCCTAATTTGACGAGAGTAAGCCTTAGGAGGACGAAAATGACCTAAATGTTCAACAAATGACACAAAATCACTTATTGGATGCACAAGATTGGTTAAAAACCCTAATTGGACGAGAATAAGCCTTGGGAGGACGAAAATGACCTAAATGTTCAACCAATGAAACAAAATCACTTATTGGATGCACAAGATTGGTTAAAAACCCTAATTGGACGAGAATAAGCCTAGGGAGGACGATAATGACCTAAATGTTCAACCAATGACACAAAATCACTTATTGGATGCACAAGATTGGTTAAAAACCCTAATTGGACAAGAATAACCCTAGGGAGGACGAAAATGACCTAAATGTTCAACCAATGACACAAATGTACTTATTGGATGCACAAGATTGGTTAAAAACCCTAATTGGACGAGAATAAGCCTTGGGAGGACGAAAATGACCTAAATGTTCAACCAATGACACAAAATCACTTATTGGATGCACAAGATTGGTTAAAAACCCTAATTGGCCGAGAATAATCCTTGGGAGGACGAAAATGACCTAAATGTTCAACCAATGACACAAAATCACTTATTGGATGCACAAGATTGGTTAAAAACCCTAATTGGACGAGAATAAGCCTAGGGAGGACGAAAATGACCTAAATGTTCAACCAATGACACAAATGTACTTATTGGATGCACAAGATTGGTTAAAAATCCCAATTGGACGAGAATAAGCCTTGGGAGGACGAAAATGACCTAAATGTTCAACCAATGACACAAAATCACTTATTGGATGCACAAGATTGGTTAAAAACCCTAATTGGACGAGAATAAGCCTAGGGAGGACGAAAATGACCTAAATGTTCAACCAATGACAAAAATGTACGTATTGGATGCATAAGATTGGTTAAAAACCCTAATTGGACGAGAATAAGCCTTGGGAGGACGAAAATGACCTAAATGTTCAACCAATGACACAAAATCACTTATTGGATGCACAAGATTGGTTAAAAACCCTAATTGGACGAGAATAAGCCTAGGGAGGACGAAAATGACCTAAATGTTCAACCAATGACACAAAATCACTTATTGGATGCACAAGATTGGTTAAAAACCCTAATTGGACGAGAATAAGCTTTTGGAGGTCATAAATGACCTAAATGTTCAACTAATGACACAAATGTACTTATTGGATGCACAAGATTGTTAAAAAACCCTAATTGGACGAGAATAAGTATTGGGAGGACGAAATTGACCTAAATGTTCAACCAATGACACAAAATCACTTATTGGATGCACAAGATTGGTTAAAAACCCTAATTGGACGAGAATAAGCCTTGGGAGGACGAAAATGACCTAAATGTTCAACCAATGACACAAATGTACTTATTGGATGCACAAGATTGGTTAAAAACCCTAATTAGACGAGAATAAGCCTTGGAAGGACGAAAATGACCTAAATGTTCCACCAATGACACAAATGTACTTATTGGATGCACAAGATTGGTTAAAAACCCTAATTGGACGAGAATAAGCCTTGGGAGGACGAAAATGACCTAAATGTTCAACCAATGACACAAAATCACTTATTGGATGCACAAGATTGGTTAAAAACCCTAATTGGACGAGAATAAGCCTTGGGAGGACAAAAATGACTTAAATGTTCAACCAATGACACAAATGTACTTATTGGATGCACAAGATTGGTTAAAAACCCTAATTGGACGAGAATAAGCCTTGGGAGGACGAAAATGACCTAAATGTTCAACCAATGACACAAAATCACTTATTGGATGCACAAGATTGGTTAAAAACCCTAATTGGACGAGAATAAGCCTTGGGAGGACGAAAATGACCTAAATGTTCAACCAATGACACAAGTGTACTTATTGGATGCACAAGATTGGTTAAAAACCCTAATTGGACGAGAATTAGCTTAGGGAGGACGAAAATGACCTAAATGTTCAACCAATGACACAAAATCACTTATTGGATGCACAAGATTGGTTAAAAACCCTAATTGGACGAGAATAAGCCTAGGGAGGACGAAAATGACCTAAATGTTCAACCAATGACCCAAAATCACTTATTGGATGCACAAGATTCGTTAAAAACCCTAATTGGACCAGAATAAGCCTTGGGACGACGAAAATGACCTAAATGTTCAACCAATGACACAAAATCAATTATTGGATGAACAAGATTGGTTAAAAACCCTAATTGAACGAGAATAAGCCTTGGGAGGACGAAAATGACCTAAATGTTCAACCGATAACACAAATGTACTTATTGGATGCACAAGATTGGTTAAAAACCCTAATTGGACGAGAATAAGCCTTGGATGGAGGAAAATGACATAATGTTCAAACAATGACACAAAATCACTTATTGGATGCACAAGATTGGTTAAAACCCCTAATTGGATGAGAATAAGCCTTAGGAGGACGAAAATGACCGAAATGTTCAACCAATGACACAAATGTACTTATTGGATGCACAAGATTGGTTAAAAACCCTAATTGGACGAGAATAGGCCTTGGGAGGACGAAAATGACCTAAATGTTCAACCAATGACCCAAAATAACTTATTGGATGCACAAGATTGGTTAAAAACCCTAATTGGACGAGAATAAGCCTTGGGAGGACGAAAATGACCTAAATGTTCAACCAATAACACAAATGTACTTATTGGATGCACAAGATTGGTTAAAAACCCTAATTGGACGAGAATAAGCCTTGGGAGGACGAAAATGACCTAAATGTTCAACCAATGACACAAATGTACTTATTGGATGCAAAAGATTGGTTAAAACCCCAAATTCGACGAGAATAAGCCTTGTGAGGACGAAAATGACCTAAATGTTCAACCAATGACACAAATGTACATATTGGATGCACAAGATTGGATAAAAACCCTAATTGGACGAGAATAAGCCTTGGGAAAACGAAAATGACCTAAATGTTCAACCAATGACACAAATGTACTTATTGGATGCACAAGATTGGTTAAAAACCCTAATTGGACGAGAATAAGCCTTGGGAGGACGAAAATGACCTAAATGTTCAACCAATGAAACAAAATCACTTATTGGATGCACAAGATTGGTTAAAAATCCTAATTGGACGAGAATAAGCCTTGGGAGGACGAAAATGACCTAAATGTTCAACCAATGACACAAATGTACTTATTGGATGCAAAAGATGTGTTTAAACCCCTAATTGGACGAGAATAAGCCTTGGGAGGACGAAAATGGCCTAAATGTTCAACCAATGACACAAATGTACTTATTGGATGCACAAGATTGGTTAAAAACCCTAATTGGACGAGAATAAGCCTTGGGAGGACGAAAATGACCTAAATGTTCAACCAATGAAACAAAATCACTTATTGGATGCACAAGATTGGTTAAAAACCCTAATTGGACGAGAATAAGCCTATGGAAGACGAAAATGACCTAAATGTTCAACCAATGACACAAATGTACTTATTGGATGCACAAGATTGGTTAAAAACCCTAATTGGATAAGAATAAGCCTAGGGAGAACGAAAATTACCTAAATGTTCAACCAATGACACAAAATCATTTATTGGATGCACAAGATTGGTTAAAACCATTAATTGTATGAGAATAAGCCTTGGGAGGACGAAAATGACCTAAATGTTCAACCAATGACACAAATGTACTTATTCGATGCACAAGATTGGTTAAAAACCCTAATTGGACGAGAATAAGCCTTGGGAGGACGAAAATGACCTAAATGTTCAACCAATGAAACAAAATCACTTATTGGATGCACAAGATTGGTTAAAAACCCTAATTGGACGAGAATAAGCCTATGGAAGACGAAAATGACCTAAATGTTCAACCAATGACACAAATGTACTTATTGGATGCACAAGATTGGTTAAAAACCCTAATTGGATGAGAATAAGCCTAGGGAGAACGAAAATTACCTAAATGTTCAACCAATGACACAAAATCACTTATTGGATGCACAAGATTGGTTAAAACCATTAATTGTACGAGAATAAGCCTTGGGAGGTCGAAAATGACCTAAATGTTCAACCAATGACACAAATGTACTTATTGGATGCACAAGATTGGTTAAAAACCCTAATTGGACGAGAATAAGCCTTGAGAGGACGAAAATGACCTAAATGTTCAAACAATGACACCAAATCACTTATTCGATGCAAAAGATTGGTTAAAAACCCTAATTGGACGAGAATAAGCCTTGGGAGGACGAAAATGAACTAAATGTTCAACCAATGACACAAAATCACTTATTCGATGCACAAGATTGGTTAAAAACCCTAATTGGACTAGAATAAGCCTTGGGAGGACGAAAATGAGCTAAATGTTCAAACAATGACACAAAATCACTTATTGGATGCACAAGATTGGTTCAAAACCCTAATTAGACGAGAATAAGCCTAGGGAGGACGAAAATGACCTAAATGTTCAACCAATGACACAAAATCACTTATTGGATGCACAAGATTTGTTAAAAACCCTAATTGGACGAGAATAAGCCTTGGGAGGACGAAAATGACCTAAATGTTCAACCAATGACACAAATGTACTTATTGGATGCACTTAACCCTAATTGGACGAGAATAAGCCTTGGGAGGAAGAAAATGACCTAAATGTTCAACCAATGACACAAAATCACTTATTGGATGCACAAGATTGGTTAAAAACCCTAATTGGACGAGAATAAGCCTTGGGAGGACGAAAATGACCTAAATGTTCAACCAATGACTCAAAATCACTTATTGGATGCACAAGATTGGTTAAAACCCCTAATTGGACGAGAAAAAGCTTAGGGAGGATGAAAATGACATTAATGTTCAACCAATGACACAAATGTACTTATTGGATGCACAAGATTGGTTAAAAACCCTAATTGGACGAGAATAAGCCTTGGGAGGACGAAAATGACCTAAATGTTCAACCAATGACACAAAATCACTTATTGGATGCACAAGATTGGTTAAAAACCCTAATTGGACGAGAATAAGCCTTGGGAGGACGAAAATGACCTAAATGTTCAACCAATGACACTAAATCACTTATTGGATACACAAGATTGGTTAAAAACCCTAGTTGGACGAGAATAAGCCTTGGGAGAATGAAAATGACCTAAATGTTCAACCAATGACACAAATGTACTTATTCGATGCACAAGAATAGTTAAAAATCCTAATTGGACGAGAATAAGCCTTGGGAGGACGAAAATGACCTAAATGTTCAACCAATGACACAGATGTACTTATTGGATGCACAAGATTGGTTAAAAACCCTAATTGGACGAGAATAAGCCTTGGGAGGACGAAAATGACCTAAATGTTCAACCAACGACACAAAATCACTTATTGGATGCACAAGATTGGTTAAAAACCCTAATTGGATGAGAATAAGCATTGGGAGGACGAAAATGACCTAATTGTTCAACCAATGACAGAAAATCACTTATCGGATGCACAAAATTGGTTTAAAACCCTAATTGGACGAGAATAAGCCTTGGGAGGACGAAAATGACCTAAATGTTCAACCAACGACACAAAATCACTTATTGGATGCACAAAATTGGTTAAAAACCCTAATTGGAGGAGAATAAGCCTTGGGAGGACGAAAATGACCTAAATGTTCAACCAATGACACAAAATCACTTATTGGATGCACAAGATTGGTTAAAAACCCTAATTGGACGAGAATAAGCCTTGGGAGGACGAAAATGACCTAAATGTTCAACCAATGACACAAATGTACTTATTGGATGCACAAGATTGGTTAAAACCCCTAATTGGAAGAGAATAAGCATTGGGAGGACGAAAATGACCTAAATGTTCAACCAATGACACAAAATCACTTATTGGATGCACAAGATTGGTTAAAAACCCTAATTGGACGAGAATAAGCCTTGGGAGGACGAAAATGACCTAAATGTTCAACCAATGACACAAATGTACTTATTAGATGCCCAAGATTGGTTAAAAACCATAATTGGACAAGAATAAGCTTAGGGAGGACGAAAATGACCTAAATGTTCAACCAATGACACAAATGTACTTATTGGATGCACAACATTGGTTAAAAACCCTAATTGGACGAGAATAAGCCTTGGGAGGACGAAAATGACCTAAATGTTCAACCAATGACACAAAATCACTTATTGGATGCACAAGATTGGTTAAAAACCCTAATTGGACGAGAATAAGCCTTGCGAAGACGAAAATGACCTAAATGTTCAACCAATGACACAAATGTACTTATTGGATGCACAAGATTGGTTAAATACCCTAATTGGACGAGGATAAGCCTATGGAGGACGAAAATGACCTAAATGTTCAACCAATGACACAAATGTACTTATTGGATGCACAAGATTGGTTAAAAACCCTAATTGGACGAGAATAAGCCTTGGGAGGACAAAAATGACCTAAATGTTCAAACAATTACACAAAATCACTTATTGGATGCACAAGATTGGTTCAAAACCCTAATTGGACGAGAATAAGCCTAGGGAGGACGAAAATGACCTAAATGTTCAACCAATGACACAAAATCACTTATTGGATGCACAAGATTGGTTAAAAACCCTAATTGGAAGAGAATAAGCCTTGGGAGGACGAAAATGACCTAAATGATCAACCAATGACACAAATCTACTTATTGGATACACAAGATTGGTTAAAAACCCTAATTGGACGAGAATAAGCCTTGGGAGGACGAAAATGACCTAAATGTTCAACCAATGACACAAAATCACTAATTGGATGCACAAGATTGGTTAAAAACCCTAATTGGACGAGAATAAGCATTGTGAGGACGAAAATGATCTAAATGTTCATTCAATGACACAAAATCACTTATTGGATTCACAAGATTGGTTAAAAACCCTAATTGGACGAGAATAAGCCTTGGGAGGACGAAAATGACCTAAATGTTCAACCAATGACACAAATGTACTTATTGGATGCACAAGATTGGTTAAAAACCCTAATTGGACGAGAATAAGCCTTTGGAGGACGAAAATGACCTAAATGTTCAACAAACGACACAAAATCACTTATTGGATGCACAAAATTGGTTAAAAACCCTAATTGGACGAGAATAAGCTTTGGGAGGACGAAAATGACCTAAATGTTCAACCAATGACACAAATGTACTAATGGGATGCACAAGATTGGTTAAAAACCCTAATTGGTCGAGAATAAGCCTTGGGAGGACGAAAATGACCTAAATGTTCAACCAATGACACAAAATCACTTATTGGATGCACAAGATTGGTTAAAAACCCTAATTGGACGAGAATAAGCCTTGGGAGGACGAAAATGACCTAAATGTTCAACCAATGACACAAATGTACTTATTGGATGCACAAGATTGGTTAAAAACTCTAATTGGACGAGAATAAACCTTGGGAGGACGAAAATGACCTAAATGTTCAACCAATGGTATAAAATCACTTATTGGATGCACAAGATTGGTTAAAAACCCTAATTGGACGAGAATAAGCCTTGGGAGGACGAAAATGACCTAAATGTTCAACCAATGACACAAAATCACTTATTGGATGCACAAGATTGGTTAAAAACCCTAATTGGACGAGAATAAGCCTAGGGAGGACGAAAATGACCTAAATGTTCAACCAATGACACAAATGTACTTATTAGATGCACAAGATTTGTTAAAAACCCTAATTGGACGAGAATTAGCCTTGGGAGGACGAAAATGACCTAAATGTTCAACCAATGACACAAATGTACTTATTGGATGCACAAGATTGGTTAAAAACCCTAATTGGACGAGAATAAGCCTTGGGAGGACGAAAATGACCTAAATGTTCAACCAATGACACAAATTGACTTATTGGATGCACAAGATTGGTTAAAAACCCTAATTGGACGAGAATAAGCCTTGGGAGGACGAAAATGACCTAAATGTTCAACCAATGACACAAAATCACTTATTGGATGCACAAGATTGGTTAAAAACCCTAATTGGACGAGAATAAGCCTTGGGAGGAAGAAAATGACCTAAATGTTCAACCAATGACACTAAATCACTTATTGGATGCACAAGATTGCTTAAAAACCCTAATTGGACGAGAATAAGCCTTGGGAGGACGAAAATGACCTAAATGTTCAACCAATGACACAAAATCACTTATTGGATGCACAAGATTGGTTAAAAACCCTAATTGGACGAGAATAAGCCTTGGGAGGACGAAAATGACCTAAATGTTCAACCAATGACACAAAATCACTTATTGGATGCACAAGATTGGTTAAAAACCCTACTTGGGCGAGAATAAGCCTTGGGAGGACGAAAATGACCTAAATGTTCAACCAATGACACAAAATCACTTATTGGATGCACAAGATTGGTTAAAAACCCTAATTGGACGAGAATAAGCCTTGGGAGGACGAAAATGACCTAAATGTTCAACCAATGACACAAAATCACTTATTGGATGCACAAGATTGGTTAAAAACCCTAATTGGACGAGAATAAGCCTTGGGAGGACGAAAATGACCTAAATGTTCAACCAATGACACAAAATCACTTATTGGATGCACAAGATTGGTTAAAAACCCTAATTGGACGAGAATAATACTTGGGAGGACGAAAATGACCGAAATGTTCAACCAATGACACAAATGTACTTATTGGATGCACAAGATTGGTTAAAAACCCTAATTGGACGAGAATAAGCCTTGGGAGGACGAAAATGACCTAAATGTTCAACCAATGACACAAATGCACTTATTGGATGCACAAGATTGGTTAAAAACCCTAATTGGACGAGAATAAGTCTTGGGAGGACGAAAATGACCTAAATGTTCAACCAATGACACAAAATCACTTGTTGGATGCACAAGATTGGTAACTAACCCTAATTGGACGAGAATAAGCCTTGGGTGGTCGAAAATGACCTAAATGTTCAACCAATGACACAAATGTACTTATTGGATGCACAAGATTGGTTAAAAACCCTAATTGGACGAGAATAAGCCTTGGGAGGACGAAAATGACCTAAATGTTCAACCAATGACACAAAATCACTTATTGGATGCACAAGATTGGTTAAAAACCCTAATTGGACGAGAATAAGCCTAGGGAGGACGAAAATGACCTAAATGTTCAACCAATGACACAAATGTACTTATTGGATGCACAAGATTGGTTAAAAACCCTAATTGGACGAGAATAAGCCTTGGGAGGACGAAAATGACCTAAATGTTCAAACAATGACACAAAATCATTTATTGGATGCACAAGATTGGTTAAAAACCCTAATTGGACGAGAATAAGCCTTGGGAGGACGAAAATGAACTAAATGTTCAACCAATGACACAAATGTACTTATTGGATGCACAAGATTGGTTAAAAACCCTAATTGGACGAGAATAAGCCTTTGGAGGAAGAAAATGACCTAAATGTTCAACCAATGACACAAAATCACTTATTGGATGCACAAGATTGGTTAAAAACCCTAATTGGACGAGAATAAGCCTAGGGAGGACGAAAATGACCTAAATGTTCAACCAATGACACAAATGTACTTATTGGATGCACAAGATTGGTTAAAAACCCTAATTGGACGAGCATAAGCCTAGGGAGGATGAAAATGACCTAAATGTTTAACCAATGACACAAAATCACTTATTGGATGCACAAGATTGGTTAAAAACCCTAATTGGACGAGAATAAGCCTAGGGAGGACGAAAATGACCTAAATGTTCAACCAATGACACAAATGTACTTATTGGATGCACAAGATTGGTTAAAAACCCTAATTGGACGAGAATAAGCCTAGGGAGGATGTAAATGACCTAAGTGTTCAACCAATGACACAAAATCACTTATTGGTTGCACAAGATTGGTTGAAAACCCTAATTGGACGAGAATAAGCCTTGGGAGGACGAAAATGACCTAAATGTTTAACCAATGACACAAAATCACTTATTGGATGCACAAGATTGGTTAAAAACCCTAATTGGACGAGAATAAGCCTAGGGAGGACGAAAATGACCTAAATGTTCAACCAATGACACAAAATCACTTATTAGATGCACAAGATTGGTTAAAAACCCTAATAAGACGAGAATAAACCTTGGGAGAACGAAAAATTACCTAAATGTTCAACCAATGATACAAATGTACTTATTGGATGCACAAGATTGGTTAAAAACCCTAATTGGACGAGAATAAGCCTTGGGAGGACGAAAATGACCTAAATGTTCAACCAATGACACAAAATCACTTATTGGATGCACAAGATTGGTTAAAAACCCTAATTGGACGAGAATAAGCCTAGGGAGGACGAAAATGACCTAAATGTTCAACCAATGACACAAATGTACTTATGGGATGCACAAGATTGGTTTAAAACCCTAATTGGACGAGAATAAGCCTAGGGAGGATGAAAATGACCTAAATGTTCAACCAACGACACAAAATCACTTATTGGATGCACAAGATTGGTTAAAAACCCTAATTGGACGAGAATAAGCCTAGGGAGGACGAAAATGACCTAAATGTTCAACCAATGACACAAAATCACTTATTGGATGCACAAGATTGGTTAAAAACCCTAATTGGACGAGAATAAGCCTATGGAGGAAGAAAATGACCTAAATTTTCAACCAATGACACAAATGTACTTATTGGATGCACAAGATTGGTTAAAAACACTAATTGGACGAGAATAAGCCTTCGGAGGACGAAAATGACCTAAATTTTCAACCAATGACACAAATGTACTTATTGGATGCACAAGATTGGTTAAAAACCCTAATTGGACGATAATAAGCCTAGGGAGGAAGAAAATGACCTAAATGTTCAACCAATGACACAAAATCACTTAATGGATGCACAAGATTGGCTAAATACCCTAATTGGACGAGAATAAGCATAGGGAGGACGAAAATGACCTAAATGTTCAACCAATGACACAAAATCACTTATTGGATGCACAAGATTGGTTAAAAACCCTAATTGGACGAGAATAAGCCTAGGGAGGACCAAAATGACCTAAATGTTCAACCAATGACACAAATGTAATTATTGAATGCACAAGATTGGTTAAAAACCCTAATTGGACAAGAATAAGCCTTGGGAGGACGAAAATCACGTAAATGTTCAACCAATGATACAAAATCACTTATTGGATGCACAAGATTGGTTCAAAAACCCTTATTGGACGAGTATAAGCCTTGGGAGGACGAAAATAACCTAAATGTTCAACCAATGACACAAATGTACTTATTGGATGCACAAGATTGGTTAAAAACCCTAATTGGACGAGAATAAGCATTGGGAGGACAAAATGACCTAAATGTTCAACCAATGACACAAATGTACTTATTGGATGCACAAGATTGGTTAAAACCCCAAATTGGACGAGAATAAGCCTTGGGAGGACGAAAATGACCTAAATGTTCAACCAATGACACAAAATCACTTATTGGATGCACAAGATTGGTTAAAAACCCTATTTGGACGAGAATAAGCCTAGGGAGTACGAAAATGAGCTAAATATTCAATCAATGACACAAATGTACTTATTGGATCCACAAGATTGGTTAAAAACCCTAATTGGACGAGAATAAGCCTAGGGAGGACGAAAATGACCTAAATGTTCATGCAATGACACAAAATCACTTATTGGATGCACAAGATTGGTTCAAAACCCTAATTGGACGAGAATAAGCCTAGGGAGGACGAAAACGACCTAAATGTTCAACCAATGACACAAACTCACTTATTGGATGCACAAGATTGGTTAAAAACCCTAATTGGACGAGAATAAGCCTAGGGACGACGAAAACGACTTAAATATTCAACCAATGACACAAAATCACTTATTGGATGCACAAGATTGGTT
>JBBPBP010000875.1:29735-41340 GCA_037974735.1 Cicer chorassanicum | reverse complement strand
CATTGGTTGAACATTTAGGTCATTTTCGTCCTCCCAAGGCTTATTCTCGTCCAATTAGGGTTTTTAACCAATCTTATGCATCCAATAAGTACATTTGTGTCATTGGTTGAACATTTAGATCATTTTCGTCCTCCCAAGGCTTATTCTCGTCCAATTAGGTTTTTTAACTAATCTTGTGCATCGAATAAGTGATTTTGTGCCATTGGTTGAACATTTAGGTCATTTTCGACCTCCTAAGGCTTATTCTCATCCAATTAGGGTTTTTAACCAATCTTGTGCATCCAATAAGTGATTTTGTGTCATTGGTTGAACATTTATGTCATTTTCGTCCTCCCTAAGCTTATTCTCGTCCAATTAGGGTTTTTAACCAATCTTGTGCATCCAATAAGAGATTTTGTGCCATTGGTTGAACATTTAGGTCATTTTCGACCTCCCAAGGCTTATTCTCGTCCAATTAGGGTTTTTAACCAATCTTGTGCATCCAATAAGTACATTTATGTCATTCGTTGAACATTTAGGTCATTTTCGTCATCCCAAGGTTTATTCTCGTCCAATTAGGGGTTTTTAACCAATCTTGTGCATCCAATAAGTGATTTTGTGTCATTGGTTGAACATTTAGGTCATTTTCGTCCTCCCTTGGCTTATTCTCGTCAAATTAGGGTTTTTAACCAATCTTGTGCATCAAAGAAGTACATTTGTTTCATTGGTTGAACATTTAGGTCATTTTCGTCCTCCCTAGGCTTATTCTCGTCCAATTAGGGTTTTTAACCAATCTTGTGCATCCAATGAGTGATTTTGTGTCATTGGTTGAACATTTAGGTCATTTTCGTCCTCCATAGCTTATTCTCGTCCAATTAGGGTTTTTAACCAATCTTGTGCATTCAATAATTAATTTTGTGTCATTGGTTGAACATTTAGGTCATTTTCGTCCTCCCTAGGCTTATTCTTGTCCAATTAGGGATTTTAACCAATCTTACGCATCCAATAAGTGATTTTGTGTCATTGGTTGAACATTTAGGTCATTTTCGTCCTCCCTAGGCTTATTCTCGTCCAATTACGGGTTTTAACCAATCTTGTGCATCCAATAAGTACATTTGTGTCATTGGTTGAACATTTAGGTCATTTTCGTCCTCCCTAGGCTTATTCTCGTCCAATTAGGGTTTTTAACCAATCTTGTGCATCCAATGAGTGATTTTGTGTCATTGGTTGAACATTTAGGTCATTTTCGTCCTCCATAGCTTATTCTCGTCCAATTAGGGTTTTTAACCAATCTTGTGCATTCAATAATTAATTTTGTATCATTGGTTGAACATTTAGGTCATTTTCGTCCTCCCTAGGCTTATTCTCGTCCAATTAGGGATTTTAACCAATCTTACGCATCCAATAAGTGATTTTGTGTCATTGGTTGAACATTTAGGTCATTTTCGTCACCCCAAGAGTTATTCTCGTCCAATTAGGGTTTTTAACCAATCTTGTGCATCCAATAAGTGATTTTGTGTCATTGGTTGAACATTTGTGTCATTGGTTGAACAAGATTGGTTAAAAACCCTAATTGGACGAGAATAAGCCTTGGGAGGACGAAAATGACCTAGATGGACGAAAATGGCCTAAATGTTTAACCAATGACACAAAATCAATTAGTGGATGCACAAGATTGATTGAAAACCCTAATTGGACGAGAATAAGACTAGGGAGGACGAATATGACCTAAATGTTCAACCTATGACAGAAAATCACTTATTGGATGCGCAAGATAGGTTCAAAACCCTAATTGGTCGAGAATAAGCATTAAGAGGGTGAAAATGACCTAAATGTTAGACCAATGACACAAATGTACTTATTGGATGCACAAGATTGGTAAAAAACCCTAATTGGACGAGAATAAGCCTCGGGAGGGCGAAAATGACCTAAATGTTCAACCAATGACACAAAATCACTTATTGTATGCACAAGATTGGTTAAAAACCCTAATTGGACGAGAATAAGCCTTGGGAGGACGAAAATGACCTAAATGTTCAACCAATGACACAAAATCACTTATTGAATGCACAAGATTGGTTAAAAACCCTAATTGGACGAGAATATGCCTTGGGAGGACGAAAATGACCTAAATGTTCAACCAATGACACAAAATCACTTATTGGATGCACAAGATTGGTTAAAAACCCTAATTGGACGAGAATAAGCCTAGGGAGGACGAAAATGACCTAAATGTTCAACCAATGACACAAAATCACTTATTGGATGCACAAGATTGGTTAAAAACCCTAATTGGCCAAGAATAAGCCTTGGGAGGACGAAAATGACCTAAATGTTCAACCGATGACGCAAATGTACTTATTGGATGCACAAGATTGGTTAAAAACCCTAATTGGACGAGAATAAGCCTTGGGAGGACGAAAATGACCTAAATGTTCAACCAATGACACAAAATCACTTATTGGATGCACAAGATTGGTTAAAAACCCTAATTGGACGAGAATAAGCCTTGGGAGGATGAAAATGACCTAAATGTTCAACCAATGACACAAAATCACTTATTGGATGCAGAAGATTGGTTAAAAACCCTAATTGGACGAGAATAAGCCTTGGGAGGACGAAAATGATCTAAATGTTCAACCAATGACACAAAATCACTTATTGGATGCACAAGATTGGTTAAAAACCCTAATTGGACGAGAATAAGCCTTGGGAGGACGAAAATGACCTAAATGTTCAACCAATGACACAAAATCACTTATTGGATGCACAAGATTGGTTAAAAACCCTAATTGGACGAGAATAAGCCTTGGGAGGACGAAAATGACCTAAATGTTCAACCAATGACACAAAATCACTTATTGGATGCATATGATTGGTTAAAAACCCTAATTGGAAGAGAATAAGCCTAGGGAGGACAAAAATGACCTAAATGTTCAACCAATGACACAAAATCACTTATTGGATGCACAAGATTGGTTAAAAACCCTAATTGGACGAGAATAAGCCTTGGGAGGACGAAAATGACCTAAATGTTCAACCAATGACACAAAATCACTTATTGGATGCACAAGATTGGTTAAAAACCCTAATTGGACGAGAATAAGCCTAGGGAGGACGAAATTGACCTAAATGTTCAACCAATGACCCAAAATCACTTATTGGATGCACAAGATTGGTTAAAAACCCTAATTGGACCAGAATAAGCCTAGGGACGACGAAAATGACCTAAATGTTCAACCAATGACACAAAATCAATTATTGGATGAACAAGATTGGTTAAAAACCCTAATTGAACGAGAATAAGCCTTGGGAGGACGAAAATGACCTAAATGTTCAACCAATGACACAAAATCACTTATTGGATGCACAAGATTGGTTAAAAACCCTAATTGGACGAGAATAAGCCTTGGGAGGACGAAAATGACCTAAATGTTCAACCAATGACACAAAATCACTTATTGGATGCACAAGATTGGTTAAAAACCCTAATTGGACGAGAATAAGCCTAGGGAGGACAAAAATTACCTAAATGTTCAACCAATAACACAAAATCACTTATTGGATGCACAAGATTGGTTAAAAACCCTAATTGGACGAGAATAAGCCTTGGGAGGACGAAAGTGACCTAAATGTTCAACCAATGACACAAATGTACTTATTGGATGCACAAGATTGGTTAAAAACCCTAATTGGACAAGAATAAGCCTAGGGAGGACGAAAATGACCTAAATGGTGAACCAATGACACAAATGTACTTATTGGATGCACAAGATTGAATAAAAACCCTAATTGGACGAGAATAATCCTTGGGAGGACGAATATGACCTAAATGTTCAACCAAGGACACAAATGTACTTATTGGATGCACAAGATTGGTTAAAAACCCTAATTGGACGAGAATAAGTGTTGGGAGGACGAAAATCACCTAAATGTTCAACCAACGACACAAAGTCACTTATTGGATGCACAATATTGGTTAAAAACCCTAATTGGACGAGAATAAGCCTTGGGAGAACGAAAATGACCTAAATGTTCAACCAATGACACAAAATCACTTATTGGATGCACAAGATTGGTTAAAAACCCTAATTGGACGAGAATAAGCCTTGGGAGGACGAAAATGACCTAAATGTTCAACCAATGACACAAAATCACTTATTAGATGCACAAGATTGGTTAAAAACCCTAATAGGACGAGAATAAGCCTTGGGAGGACGAAAATGACCTAAATGTTCAACCAATGACACAAATGTACTTATTGGATGCATAAGATTGGTTAAAAACCCTAATTGGACGAGAATAAGCCTTGGGAGGACGAAAATGACCTAAATGTTCAACCAATGACACAAATGTACTTATTGGATGCACAAGATAAGTTAAAAACCCTAATTGGGAGAGAATAAGCATAGGGATGACGAAATTGACCTAAATGTTCAACCAATGACACAAAATCACTTATTGGATGCACAAGATTGGTTAAAAACCCTAATTGGACGAGAATAAGCCTTGGGAGGACGAAAATGACCTAAATGTTCAACCAATGACACAAAATCACTTATTGGAACCACAAGATTGGTTAAAAACCCTAATTGGACGAGAATAAGCCTTGGGAGGACGAAAATGACCTAAATGTTCAACCAATGACACAAATGTACTTATTGGATGCACAAGATTGGTTAAAAACCCTAATTGGACGAGAATAAGCCTTGGAAGGACGAAAATGACATAAATGTTCAACCAATGACACAAAATCACTTATTGGATGCACAAGATTGGTTAAAAACCCTAATTGGACGAGAATAAGCCTTGGGAGGACGAAAATGACCTAAATGTTCAACCAATGACACAAAATCACTTATTGGATGCACAAGATTGGTTAAAAACCCTAATTGGACGAGAATAAGTCTTGGGATGACGAAAATGACCTAAATGTTCAACCAATGACACAAAATCACTTATTGGATGCACAAGATTGGTTAAAAACCCTAATTGGACGAGAATAAGCCTTGGGAGGACGAAAATGACCTAAATGTTCAACCAATGACACAAAATCACTTATTGGATGCACAAGATTGGTTAAAAACCCAATTGGACGAGAATAAGCCTTGGGAGGACGAAAATGACCTAAATGTTCAACCAATGACACAAAATCACTTATTGGATGCACAAGATTGGTTAAAAACCCTAATTGGACGAGAATAAGCCTTGGGAGGACGAAAATGACCTAAATGTTCAACCAATGACACAAAATCACTTATTGGATGCACAAGATTGGTTAAAAACCCAAATTGGACGAGAATTAGCCTAGGGAGGACGAAAATGACCTAAATGTTCAACCAATGACACAAAATCACTTATTGGATGCACAAGATTGGTTAAAAACCGTAATTGGACGAGAATAAGCCTAGGGAGGACGAAAATGACCTAAATGTTCAACCAATGACACAAATGTACTTATTTGATGCACAAGATTGGTTAAAAACCCTAATTCGACGAGAATAAGCCAAGGGAGGACGAAAATGACCTTAATGTTCAACCAATGACAAAAAATCACTTATTGGATGCATAAGATTGGTTAAAAACCCTAATTGGACGAGAATAAGCCTTGGGAGGACGAAAATGACCTTAATGTTCAACCAATGACACAAAATCACTTATTGGATGCACAAGATTGGTTAAAAATCCTAATTGGACGAGAATAAGCCTTGGGATGACGAAAATGACCTAAATTTTCAACCAATGGCACAAAATCTCTTATTGGATGCACAAGATTGGTTAAAAACCCTAATTGGACGAGAATAAGCTTTGGGAGGACGAAAATGACCTTAATGTTCAACCAATGACACAAAATCACTTATTAGATGCACAAGATTGGTTAAAAATCCTAATTGGACGAGAATTAGCCTAGGGAGGACGAAAATGACCTAAATGTTCAACCAATGGCACAAAATCACTTATTGGATGCACAAGATTGGTTAAAAACCCTAATTGGACGAGAATAAGCCTTGGGATGACGAAAATGACCTAAATGTTCAACCAATGGCACAAAATCACTTATTGGATGCACAAGATTGGTTAAAAACCCTAATTGGACGAGAATAACTCTTAGGGTGACGAAAATGACCTAAATGTTCAACCAATGACACAAAATCAATTATCGGATGCACAAGATTGGTTAAAAACCCTAATTGGACGAGAATAAGCCTAGGGAGGACGAAAATGACCTAAATGTTTAACCAATGACACAAAATCACTTATTGGATGCACAAGATTGGTTAAAAACTCTAATTGGACGAGAATAAGTCTTAGGAGGTCGAAAATGACCTAAATGTTCAACCAATGGCACAAAATCACTTATTCGATGCACAAGATTGGTTAAAAAACCTAATTGGACGAGAATAAGCCTTGGGAGGACGAAAATGACCTAAATGTTCAACCAATGACACAAAATCACTTATTGGATGCACAAGATTGGTTAAAAACCCTAATTGGACGAGAATAACTCTTGGGGTGACGAAAATGACCTAAATGTTCAACCAATGACACAAAATCAATTATCGGATGCACAAGATTGGTTAAAAACCCTAATTGGACGAGAATAAGCCTAGGGAGGACGAAAATGACCTAAATGTTCAACCAATGACACAAAATCACTTATTGGATGCACAAGATTGGTTAAAAACTCTAATTGGACAAGAATAAGCCTTAGGAGGTCGAAAATGACCTAAATGTTCAACCAATGGCACAAAATCACTTATTCGATGCACAAGATTGGTTAAAAAACCTAATTGGACGAGAATAAGCCTTGGGATGACGAAAATGACCTAAATGTTCAACCAATGGCACAAAATCTCTTATTGGATGCACAAGATTGGTTAAAAACCCTAATTGGACGAGAATAAGCTTTGGGAGGACGAAAATGACCTTAATGTTCAACCAATGACACAAAATCACTTATTAGATGCACAAGATTGGTTAAAAATCCTAATTGGACGAGAATTTGCCTAGGGAGGACGAAAATGACCTAAATGTTCAACCAATGGCACAAAATCACTTATTGGATGCACAAGATTGGTTAAACACCCTAATTGGACGAGAATAAGCCTTGGGAAGACGAAAATGACCTAAATGTTCAACCAATGGCACAAAATCACTTATTGGATGCACAAGATTGGTTAAAAACCCTAATTGGACGAGAATAAGCCTTGGGAGGACGAAAATGACCTAAATGTTCAACCAATGGCACAAAATCACTTATTGGATGCACAAGATTGGTTAAAAATCCTAATTGGACGAGAATAAGCCTTGGGAGGACGAAAATGACTTAAATGTTCAACCAATGACACAAATGTACTTATTTGATGCACAAGATTGGTTTAAAACCCTAATTGGACGAGAAAAAGCCTTGGGAGGACGAAAATGACCTAAATGTTCAACCAATGGCACAAAATCACTTATTGGATGCACAAGACTGGTTAAAAACCCTAATTGGACGAGAATAAGCCTTGGGAGGTCGAAAATGACCTAAATGTTCAACCAATGCCACAAAATCACTTATTGGATGCACAAGATTGGTTAAAAACCCTAATTGGACGAGAATAACTCTTGGGATGACGTAAATGACCTAAATGTTCAACCAATGACAAAAAATCACTTATTGGATGCATAAGATTGGTTAAAAACCCTAATTGGACGAGAATAAGCCTTGGGAGGACGAAAATGACCTTAATGTTCAACCAATGACACAAACTCACTTATTGGATGCACAAGATTGGTTAAAAACCCTAATTGGACGAGAATAAGTCTTGGGAGGATGAAAATGACCTAAATGTTCAACCAATGGCACAAAATCACTTATTCGATGCACAAGATTGGTTAAAAATCCTAATTGGACGAGAATTAGCTTAGGGAGGACGAAAATGACCTAAATGTTCAACCAATGGCACAAAATCACTTATTGGATGCACAAGATTGGTTAAAAACCCTAATTGGACGAGAATAAGCCTTGGGAAGACGAAAATGACCTAAATGTTCAACCAATGGCACAAAATCACTTATTGGATCCACAAGATTTGTTAAAAATCCTAATTGGACGAGAATAAGCCTTGGGAGGACGAAAATGACTTAAATGTTCAACCAATGACACAAATGTACTTATTGGATGCACAAGACTGGTTAAAAACCCTAATTGGACGAGAATAAGCTTAAGGAGGACGAAAATGGCCTAAATGTTTAACCAATGACACAAAATCAATTAGTGGATGCACAAGATTGGTTGAAAACCCTAATTGGACGAGAATAAGCCTAGGGAGGACGAATATGACCTAAATGTTCAACCTATGACAGAAAATCACTTATTGGATGCGCAAGATTGGTTCAAAACCCTAATTGGTCAAGAATAAGCATTAAGAGGGTGAAAATGACCTAAATGTTAGACCAATGACACAAATGTACTTATTGGATGCACAAGATTGGTAAAAAACCCTAATTGGACGAGAATAATCCTCGGGAGGGCGAAAATGACCTAAATGTTCAACCAATGACACAAAATCACTTATTGGATGCACAAGATTGGTTAAAAACCCTAATTGGACGAGAATAAGCCTAGGGAGGACGAAAATGACCTAAATGTTCAACCAATGACACAAAATCATTTAATGGATGCACAAGATTGGTTAAAAACCCTAATTGGACGAGAATAAGCCTAGGGAGGACGAAAATGACCTAAATGTTCAACCAATGACACAAATGTACTTATTGGATGCACAAGATTGGTTAAAACCCCTAATTGCACGAGAATAAGCCTAGGGAGGACGAAAATAATATAAATGTTCAACCAATGACACAAAATCACTTATTGGATGCACAAGATTGGTTAAAAACCCTAATTGGACGAGAATAAGCCTTGGGAGGACGAAAATGACCTAAATGTTCAACCAATGACACAAATGTACTTATTGGATGCACAAGATTGGTTAAAAACCCTAATTGGACGAGAATAAGCCTTGAGAGGACGAAAATGACCTAAATCTTCAAACAATGACACAAAATCACTTATTGGATGCACAAGATTGGTTAAAAACCCTAATTGGACGAGAATAAGCCTTGGGAGGACGAAAATGACCTAAATGTTCAACCAATGACACAAAATCACTTATTGGATGCACAAGATTGGTTAAAAACCCTAATTGGACAAGAATAAGCCTTGGGAGGACGAAAATGACCGAAATGTTCAACCAATGACACAAATGTACTTATTGGATGCACAAGATTGGTTAAAAACCCTAATTGGACGAGAATAAGCCTTGGGAGGACGAAAATGACCTAAATGGTCAACCAATGACACAAAATCAATTATTGGATGCACAAGATTGGTTCAAAACCCTAACTGCACGAGAATAAGCCTAGGGAGGACGAAAATGACCTAAATGTTCAACCAATGACACAAAATCACTTATTGGATGCACAAGATTGGTTAAAAACCCTAATTGGACGAGAATAAGCCTTGGGAGGACGAAAATGACCTAGATGTTCAACCAATGACACAAATGTACTTATTGGATGCACAAGATTGGTTAAAAACCCTAATTGGACGAGAATAAACCTAGGGAGGACGAAAATGACCTAAATGTTCAACCAATGACACAAACTCACTTATTGGATGCACAAGATTGGTTTAAAACCCTTATTGGACGAGAATAAGCCTTGGGAGGACGAAAAAATCACTTACTTGATGCACAAGATTGGTTAAAAACCCTAATTGGACGAGAATAAGCCTTGGGAGGACGAAAATGACCTAAATGTTCAACCAATGACACAAAATCACTTATTGGATGCACAAGATTGGTTAAAAACCCTAATTGGACGAGAAAAAGCTTTGGGAGGATGAAAATGACCTAAATGTTCAACCAATGACACAAAATCACTTATTGGATGAACAAGATTGGTTAAAAACCCTAATTGGACGAGAATAAGTCTTGGGAGGACGTAAATGACCGAAATGTTGAAACAATGACACAAATGTACTTAATGGATGCACAAGATTGGTTAAAAACCCTAATGGGACGAGAATAAGCCTTGGGAGGACGAAAATGACCTAGATGTTCAACCAATGACACACATGTACTTATTGGATGCACAAGATTGGTAAGAAACCCTAATTGGACGAGAATAAGCCTTGGGGGGACGAAAATGACCTAGATGTTCAACCAATGACACAAATGTACTTATTGGATGCACAAGATTGCTTAAAAACCCTAATTGGACGAGAATAAGCCTAGGGAGGACGAAAATGACCTAAATGTTCAACCAATGACACAAACTCACTTATTGGATGCACACGATTGGTTAAAAACCCTTATTGGACGAGAATAAGCCTTGGGAGGACGAAAAAATCACTTACTTGATGCACAAGATTGGTTAAAAACCCTAATTGGACGAGAATAAGCCTTGGGAGGACGAAAATGACCTAAATGTTCAACCAATGACACAAAATGACTTATTGGACGCACAAGATTGGTTAAAAACCCTAATTGGACGAGAATAAGCCTTGGGAGGACGAAAATGACCTAAATGTTCAACCAATGACACAAAATCACTTATTGGATGCACAAGATTGGTAAAAAAAACCCTAATTGGACGAGAATAAGCCTTCGGAGGACGAAAATGACCTAAATGTTCAACCTATGACACAAAATCACTTATTGGATGCACAAGACTGGTTAAAAACCCTAATTGGATGAGAAAAAGCCTTGGGAGGACGAAAATGACCTAAATGTTCAACCAATAACACAAAATCACTTATTGGATGCACAAGATTAGTTAAAAACTCTAACTGGACGAGAATAAGCCTAGGGAGGACGAAAATGACCTAAATGTTCAACCAATGACACAAAATCACTGATTGGATGGACAAGATTGGTTAAAAACCCTAATTGGACGAGAATAAGTCTTGGGAGGATGAAAATGACCTAAATGTTCAACCAATGACACAAATGTACTTATTGGATGCACAAGATTGGTTAAAAACCCTAATAGGATGAGAATAAGCCTTGGGAGGATGAAAATGACCTAAATGTTCAACCAATGACACAAAATCACTTACTGGATGCACAAGATTGGTTAAAAACCCTATTTGGACGAGAAAAAGCCTTGGGAGGACGAAAATGACCTAAATATTCAACCAATCACACAAAATCACTTATTGGATGCACAAGATTGGTTAAAAATCCTAATTGGACTAGAATAAGCCTTGGGAGGACGAAAATGACCTAAATGTTCAACCATTGACACAAATGTACTTATTGGATGCACAAGATTGGTTAAAAACCCTAATTGGACGAGAATAAGCCTTGGGAGGACGAAAATGACCTAGATGTTCAACCAATGACACAAATGTACTTATTAGATGTACAAGATTGGTTAAAAACCCTAATTGGACGAGAATAAGCCTTGGGAGGACAAAAATGACCTAAATGTTCAACCAATGACACAAAATCACTTATTGGATGCACAAGATTGGTTAAAAACCCTAATTGGACGAGAAAAAGCCTTGGGAGGACGAAAATGACCTAAATATTCAACCAATCACACAAAATCACTTATTGGATGCACAAGATTGGTT
>JBBPBP010000875.1:0-23498 GCA_037974735.1 Cicer chorassanicum | reverse complement strand
GTACCACGCGACAAAAATGGGCCGAAATCGGTATTTTCGGGCCAGACGATGGCTAGGGCTTGAAATCCGACACGAAACCAGAGACACAATCATAAATTTAGGAGAAGAATGCTACAAGGATCTCGCGATCGTCGATTTCATCTGGACTCTTCAGGCGGTTTTCGTACCACCCGACAAAAATGGGTCGAAATCGGTATTTTCGGGCCAGACGATGGCTAGGGTTTGAAATCTGACACGGAACCCGAGAGACAGTCATAAATTTAGGACAAGAATGGTACAAGGATCTCGCGGTCGTCGATTTCATATGCACTTTTCGGGCGATTTTCGTACCACCCGATAAAAATGGGCTGAAATCGGTATTTTCGGGCCAGACGATGGCTAGGGTTTGAAATCCGACACGGAACCCGAGACACAGTCATAAATTAACGAGAAGAATGCTACAAGGATCTCGCGGTCGTCGATTTCATCTGCACTTTTCGGGCGATTTTCGTACCACCCGACAAAAATGGGCTGAAATCGGTATTTTCGAGCCAGACGATGGCTAGGGTTTGAAATCCGACACAGAACCCAAGACACAGTCATAAAATTAGGAGAACAATGCTACAAGGATCTTGCGGTTGCGACTTCATCTGCACTTTTCGGGCGATTTTCGTACCACCCGACAAAAATGGGCCGAAATCGGTATTTTCGAGCCAAACGATGGCTTGGGTTTGAAATCCGACACGGAACCTGAGACACAGTCATAAATTTTGGAGAAGAATGCTATAAGGATCTCGCGGTCGTCGATTTCATCTGCACTTTTCGGGCGATTTTCGTACCACCCGACAAAAATTAGCCGAAATCGGTATTTTCGGTCCAGACGATGGCTAGGGGTTTTAAATCCGACACGGAACCCGAGACACAGTCATAAATTGAGGAGAAGAATGCTACAAGGATCTCGCGGTTGTCGATTTCATCTGCACTTTTTAGGCGATTTTCGTACCACCCGACAAAAATGGGCCGAAATCGGTATTTTCGGGCCAAACGATGGCTAGGGTTTGAAATCCGACACGAAACCCGAGACACAGTCATAAATTTAGGAGAAGAATGCTACAAGGATCTCGCGGTCGTCGATTTCATCTGCACTTTTCGGGCGATTTTCGTACCACCTGACAAAAATGGGCCGAAATCAGTATTTTCGGGCCAGACGATGGCTAGGGTTTGAAATCCGACACGAAACCCGAGACACAGTCATAAATTTAGGAGAAGAATGCTACAAGGATCTCGCGGTCGTCGATTTCATCTGCAATTTTCGGGCGATTTTCGTACCACCCGACAAAAATGGGCCGAAATCGGTATTTTCGTGCCACACGATGGCTAGGGTTTGAAATCCGACACGGAACCTGAGACACAGTCATAAATTTTGGAGAAGAATGCTATAAGGATCTCGCGGTCGTCGATTTCATCTGCACTTTTCGGGCGATTTTCGTACCACCCGACAAAAATGGGCCGAAATCAGTATTTTCGGGCCAGACGATGGCTAGGGTTTGAAATCCGACACGGAACCCGAGACACAGTCATAAATTGAGGAGAAGAATGCTACAAGGATCTCGCGGTCGTCGATTTCATCTGCACTTTTCGGGCGATTTTCGTACCACCCGACAAAAATGGGCCGAAATCGGTATTTTCGGGCCAGACGATGGCTAGGGTTTTAAATCCTACACGGAACCCGAGACACGGTCATAAATTTAGGAGAAGAATTATACAAGGATCTCGCGGTCGTCGATTTCATCTGCACTTTTCGGGCGATTTTTGTACTACCCGACAAAAATGGGCCGAAATCGGTATTTTCGGGCCAGACGATGGCTAGGGTTTGAAATCCGACACGAAACCCGAGACACAGTCATAAATTTAGGAGAAGAATGCTACAAGAATCTCGCGGTCGTCGATTTCATCTGCAGTTTTGGGCGATTTTCGTACCACCCGACAAAAATGGGCCGAAATCGGTATTTTCGGGCCAGACGATGGCTAGGGTTTGAAATTCGACATGGAACCCGAGACACAATTATAAATTGAGGAGAAGAATGCTATAAGGATCTCGCGGTCGTCGATTTCATCTGCACTTTTCGGGCGATTTTCGTACCACCCGACAAAAATGGGCCGAAATCGGTATTTTCGTGCCAGACGATGGCTAGGGTTTGAAATCCGACACGGAACCCGAGACACAGTCATAAATTTAGGAGAAGAATGCTACAAGGATCTCGCGGTCGTCGATTTCATCTGCACTTTTCGGGCGATTTTCGTACCACCCGATAAAAATGGGCCGAAATCGGTATTTTCGGGCCAGACGATGGCTAGGGTTTGAAATCCGACACGGAACCCGAGACACAGTCATAAATTAACGAGAAGAATGCTACAAGGATCTCGCGGTCGTCGATTTCATCTGCACTTTTCGGGCGATTTTCGTACCACCCGACAAAAATGGGACGAAATCGGTATTTTCAGGCCACACGATGGCTAGGGTTTGCAATCTGACACGGAACCCGAGACACAGTCATAAATTTTGGAGAAGAATGCTACAAGGATCTCGCAGTCGTCGATTTCATCTGGACTTTTCAGGCCATTTTCGTACCACCCGACAAAAATCGGCTGAAATCGGTATTTTCGAGCCAGACGATGGCTAGGGTTTGAAATCCGACAAAGAACCCGAGACACAGTCATAAAATTAGGAGAAGAATGCTACAAGGATCTCGCGGTTGCGATTTCATCTGCACTTTTCGGGCGATTTTCGTACCACCCGACAAAAATGGGCCGAAATCGGTATTTTCGGGCCAAACGATGGCTTGGGTTTGAAATCCGACACGAAACGCGAGACACAGTCATAAATTTTGGAGAAGAATGCTACAAAAATCTCGCGGTCGTCGATTTCATCTGCACTTTTCGGGCGATTTTCGTACCACCCGACAAAAATTAGCCGAAATCGGTATTTTCGGTCCAGACGATGGCTAGGGGTTTTAAATCCGAAACGGAACCCGAGACACAGTCACAAAATTAGGAGAAGAATGCTACAAGGATCTCGCGGTCGTCGATTTCATCTGCACTTTTCGGGCGATTTTCGTACCACCCGACAAAAATGGGCCGAAATCAGTATTTTCGGGCCAGACGATGGCTAGGGTTTGAAATCCGACACGGAACCCGAGACACAGTCATAAATTTTGGAGAAGAATGCTACAAGGATCTCGCGGTCGTCGATTTCATATGGACTTTTCGGGCGATTTTCGTACCACCCGACAAAAATGTGCCGAAATCGGTATTTTCGGGCCAGACGATAGCTAGGGTTTGAAATCTGACACAGAACCCGAGAGACAGTCATAAATTTAGGAGAAGAATGGTACAAGGATCTCGCGGTCGTCAATTTCATATGCATTTTTCGGGCGATTTTCGTACCACGCGACAAAAATGGGTCGAAATCGGTATTTTTGGGCCAGACGATGGCTAGGGTTTGAAATCCAAAACGAAACCCGAGACACAGTCATAAATTTAGGAGAAGAATGCTACAAGAATCTCGCGGTCGTCGATTTCATCTGCACTTTTCGGGAGATTTTCGTACCACCCGATAAAAATGGGCTGAAATCGGTATTTTCGGGCCAGACGATGGCTAGGGTTTGAAATCCGACACGGAACCCGAGACACAGTCATAAATTAAGGAGAAGAATGCTACAAGGATCTCGCGGTCGTCGATTTCATATGCACTTTTTGGGCGATTTTCGTACCACCCGACAAAAATGGGCTGAAATCTGTATTTTCGGGCCAGACGATGGCTAGGGTTTGAAATCTGACACAGAACCCGAGACACAGTCATAAATTTAGGAGAAGAATGCTACAAGGATCTCGCGGTCGTCGATTTCATCTGGACTTTTCAGGCCATTTTCGTACCACCCGACAAAAATGGGCCGAAATCGGTATTTTCGGGCCACACGATGGCTAGGGTTTGAAATCCGACACGGAACCTGAGACACAATCATAAATTTTGGAGAAGAATGCTATAAGGATCTCGCGGTCGTCAATTTCATCTGCACTTTTCGGGCGATTTTCGTACCACCCGACGAAAATGGGCCGAAATCGGTATTTTCGGGCCAGACGATGGCTATGGTTTGAAATCCGACACGGAACCCGAGACACAGTCACAAAATTAGGAGAAGAATGCTACAAGGATCTCGCGGTCGTCTATTTCATCTGCACTTTTCGGGCGATTTTCGTACCACCCGACAAAAATGGGCCGAAATCGGTATTTTCGGGCCAAACGATGGCTAGGGTTTGAAATCCGACACGAAACCCGAGACACAGTCATAAATTTAGGAGAAGAATGCTACAAGGATCTCGCGGTCGTCGATTTCATCTGGACTTTTCGGGCGATTTTCGTACCACCCGACAAAAATGGGCCGAAATCGGTATTTTCGGGCCAGAAGATGGCTAGGGTTTAAAATCCGACACGGAACCCGAGACACAGTCATAAATTTAGGAGAAGAATGCTACAAGGATCTCGCGGTCGTCGATTTCATCTTCACTTTTTTGGCCATTTTCGTACCACCCGACAAAAATGGGCCGAAATCGGTATTTTCGGGCCAGACGATGGCTAGGGTTTGAAATCCGACACGGAACCCGAGACACAGTCATAAATTTAGGAGAAGAATGCTACAAGGATCTCGCGGTCGTCGATTTCATCTGGACTTTTTGGGCGATTTTCGTACCACCCGACAAAAATAGGCCGAAATTGGTATTTTCGGGTCAGACGATGGCTAGGGTTTGAAATACGGCACGGAACCCGAGACACATTCATAAATTTTGGAGAAGAATGCTAAAAGGATCTCGCGGTCTTCGATTTCATCTGGACTTTTCGGGCGATTTTCGTAGCACTCGACAAAAATGGGCCGAAATCGGTATTTTCGGGCCAGACGATGGCTAGGGTTTGAAATCCGACACGAAACCCGAGACACAGTCATAAATTTAGGAGAAGAATGCTACAAGGATCTCGCGGTCGTCGATTTCATCTGGACTTTTCGGGCGATTTTCGTACCACCCGACAAAAATGGGCCGAAATCGGTATTTTTGGGCCAGACGATGGCTAGGGTTTGAAATCCGACACGGAACCCGAGACACAGTCATAAAATTAGGAGAAGAATGCTACAAGGATCTCGCGGTCGTCGATTTCATCTGCACTTTTCGGGCGATTTTCGTACCACCCGACAAATATAGGCCGAAATCGGTATTTTTGGGCCAGACGATGGCTAGGGTTTAAAATCCGACACGGAACCCGAGACACAGTCATAAAATTAGGAGAAGAATGCTACAAGGATCTCGCGGTCGTCGATTTCATCTGGACTTTTCAGGCGATTTTCGTACCACCCGACAAAAATGGGCCGAAATCGGTATTTTCGGGCCAGACGTTGGCTAGGGTTTGCAATCCGACACGGAACCCGAGACACAGTCACAAATTTTGGAGAAGAATGCTACAAGGATCTCGCGGTCGTCGATTTCATCTGGACTTTTCAGGCCATTTTCGTACCACCCGACAAAAATGGGCCGAAATCGGTATTTTCGGGCCAAACGATGGCTAGGGTTTGAAATCCGACACGAAACCCGAGACACAGTCATAAATTTAGGAGAAGAATGCTACAAGAATCTCGCGGTCGTCGATTTCATCTGCACTTTTTGGGCGATTTTCGTACCACCCGACAAAAATGGGCCGAAATCGGTATTTTCGGGCCAGACGATGGCTAGGGTTTGAAATCCGACACGGAACCCGAGACATAGTCATAAATTGAGGAGAAGAATGCTATAAGGATCTCGCGGTCGTCGATTTCATCTGCACTTTTCGGGCGATTTTCGTACCACCCGACAAAAATGGGCCGAAATCGGTATTTTCGGGCCAGACGATGGCTAGGGTTTGAAATTTGACACGGAACCCGAGACACAGTCATAAATTTAGGAGAAGAATGCTACAAGGATCTCGCGGTCGTCGATTTCATCTGCACTTTTCGGGCGATTTTCGTACCACCCGACAAAAATGGGCCGAAATCGGTATTTTCGGGCACGACGATGGCTAGGGTTTGAAATCCGACACGGAACCCGAGACACAGTCATAAATTTTGGAGAAGAATGCTACAAGGATCTCGCGGTCGTCGATTTCATCTGGACTTTTCGGGCGATTTTCGTACCACCCGACAAAAATGGGCCGAAATCGGTATTTTCAGGCTAGACGATGGCTACGGTTTGAAATCTGACAAGGAACCCGAGACAGAGTCATAAATTTAGGAGAAGAAAGCTAAAAGGATCTCGCGGTCGTCGATTTCATCTGGACTTTTCGGGCGATTTTCGTACCACCCGACAAAAATGGGCCGAAATCGGTATTTTCGGGCCAGACGATGGCTAGGGTTTGAAATCCGACACCGAACCTGAGACACAGTCATAAATTTAGGAGAAGAATGCTACAAGGATATCGCGGTCATTGATTTCATCTGGAGTTTTCGGGCGATTTTCGTACCACTTGACAAAAATGGGCCGAAATCGGTATTTTCGAGCCAGACGATGGCTAGGGTTTGAAATCTGGCACAGAACCCGAGACACAGTCATAAATTTAGGAGAAGAATGCTACAAGGATCTCGCGGTCGTCGATTTCATCTGGACTTTTTGGGCGATTTTCGTACCACCCGACAAAAATAGGCCAAAATCGGTATTTTCGGGTCAGGCGATGGCTAGGGTTTGAAATACGGCACGGAACCCGAGACACATTCATAAATTTTGGAGAAGAATGCTAAAAGGATCTCGCGGTCTTCGATTTCATCTGGACTTTTCGGGCGATTTTCGTAGCACTCGACAAAAATGGGCCGAAATCGGTATTTTCGGGCCAAACGATGGCCAGGGTTTGAAATCCGACACGAAACCCGAGACACAGTCATAAATTTAGGAGAAGAATGCTAAAAGGATCTCGCGGTCTTCGATTTCATCTGGACTTTTCGGGCGATTTTCGTACCACCCGACAAAAATGGGCCGAAATCGGTATTTTCGGGCCAGACGATGGCTAGGGTTTGAAATCCGACACAGAACCCGAGACACATTCATAAATTTTGGAGAAGAATGCTAAAAGGATCTCGCGGTCTTCGATTTCATCTGGACTTTTCGGGCGATTTTCGTACCACCCGACAAAAATGGGCCGAAATCGGTATTTTCGGGCCAGACGATGGCTAGGGTTTGAAATCCGACACGGAACCCAAGACACAGTCATAAATTTAGGAGAAGAATGCTACAAGGATCTCGCGGTCGTCGATTTCATCTGGAATTTTCGGGCGATTTTCGTACCACCCGACAAAAATGGGCCGAAATCGGTATTTTCGGGCTAGACGATGGCTAGGGTTTGAAATCCGACACGGAACCCGAGACACAGTCATAAATTTTGGAGAAGAATGCTACAAGGATCTCGCGCTCGTCGATTTCATATGGACTTTTCGGGCGATTTTCGTACCACCCAACAAAAATGGGCCGAAATCGGTATTTTCAGGCCAGACGATGGCTACGGTTTGAAATCTGACAAGGAACCCGAGACAGAGTCATAAATTTAGGAGAAGAAAGCTAAAAGGATCTCGCGGTTGTCGATTTCATCTGGACTTTACGGGCGATTTTCGTACCACCCGACAAAAATGGGCCGAAATCGGTATTTTCGTGCCAGACGATGGCAAGGGTTTGAAATCCGACACGGAACCCGAGACACAGTCATATATTTAGGAGAAGAATGCTATAAGGATCTCGCGGTCGTCGATTTTATCTGGAATTTTCGGGCGATTTTCGTACCACCCCACAAAAATGGGCCGAAATCGGTATTTTCGGGCCAGACGATGGCTAGAATTTGAAATCCAACACGGAACCCGAGACACAATCATAAATTTAGGAGAAGAATGCTACAAGGATCTCGCGGTCGACGATTTCATCTGGACTTTTCGGGCGATTTTCGTACCACCAGACAAAAATGGGTCGAAATCGGTATTTTTCAGGCTAGACGATGGCTAGGGTTTGAAATACGACACGAAACCCGAGACACAGTCATAAATTTAGGAGAAGAATGCTACAAGGATCTCGCGGTCGTCGATTTCATCTGCACTTTTCGGGCGATTTTCGTACCACCCGACAAAATTGGGCCGAAATCGGTATTTTCGGGCTAGACGATGGCTAGGGTTTGAAATCCGGCACGGAACCCGACGTACAATCATAAATTTTTTAGAAGAATGCTAAAAGGATCTCGCGGTCGTCGATTTCATCTGGACTTTTCGGGCGATTTTCGTACCACCCGACAAAAATGGGCCAAAATCGGTACTTTTCGGGCCAAACGATGGCTAGGGTTTGAAATCTGACAAGGAACCCAAGACAGAGTCATAAATTTAGGAGAAGAAAGCTAAAAGGATCTCGCGGTCGTCGATTTCATCTGGACTTTTCGGGCGATTTTCGTACCACCCGACAAAAATGGGCCGAAATCGGTATTTTCGGGCCACACGATGGCTAGGGTTTGAAATCCGACACGAAACCCGAGACACAGTCATAAATTTAGGAGAAGAATGCTACAAGGATCTCGCGGTCGTCGATTTCATCTGGACTTTTCGGGCGATTTTCGTACCACCCGACAAAAATGGGCCGAAATCGGTATTTTTGGGCCAGACGATGGCTAGGGTTTGAAATCCGACACGAAACCCGAGACACATTCATAAATATAGGAGAAGAATGCTACCAGGATCTGGTGGTCATCGATTTCATCTGGACTTCTCGGGCGATTTTCGTACCACCCCACAAAAATGGGCCGAAATCGGTATTTTCGGGCAAGACGATGGCTAGGGTTTGAAATCCGACACGGAACCCGAGACACAGTCATAAATTTTGGAGAAGAATGCTACAAGGATCTCGCGGTCGTCGATTTCATCTGGACTTTTCGGGCGATTTTCGTACCACCCGACAAAAATGGGCCGAAATCGGTATTTTAAGGCCAGACGATGGCTACGGTTTGAAATCTGACAAGGAACCCGAGACAGAGTCATAAATTTAGGAGAAGAAAGCTAAAAGGATCTCGCGGTCGTCGATTTCATCTGGACTTTACGGGCGATTTTCGTACCACCCGACAAAAATGGGCCGAAATTGGTATTTTCGGGCCAGACGATGGCTAGGGTTTCAAATCCGACACGGAACCCGAGACACAGTCATAAATTTAGGAGAAGAATGCTACAAGGATCTCGCAGTCGTCGATTTCATCTGCACTTTTCGGGCGATTTTCGTACCACCCGACAAAAATGGGCCGAAATCGGTATTTTCGGGCCAGACGATGGCTAGGGTTTGAAATTTGACACGGAACCCGAGACACAGTCATAAATTTAGGAGAAGAACGCTACAAGGATCTCGTGGTCGTCGATTTCATCTGCACTTTTCGGGCGATTTTCGTACCACCCGACAAAAATGGGCTGAAATCGGTATTTTCGGGCCACACGTTTGCTAGGGTTTGAAATCCGACACGGAACGTGAGACACAGTCATAAATTTTGGAGAAGAATGCTATAAGGATCTCGCGGTCGTCGATTTCATCTGCACTTTTCGGGCGATTTTCGTACCACCCGACAAAAATGGGCCGAAATCGGTATTTTCGGGCCAGACGATGGCTAGGGTTTGAAATTTGACACGGAACCCGAGACACAGTCATAAATTTAGGAGAAGAATGCTACAAGGATCTTGCGATCGTCGATTTAATCAGGACTTTTCAGGCGGTTTTCGTACCACCCGACAAAAATGGGCCGAAATCGGTATTTTCGGGCCAAACGATGGCTAGGGTTTGAAATCCGACACGAAACCCGAGACACAGTCATAAATTTAGGAGAAGAATGCTACAAGAATCTCGCGGTCGTCGATTTCATCTGCACTTTTTGGGCGATTTTCGTACCACCCGACAAAAATGGGCCGAAATCGGTATTTTCGGGCCAGACGATGGCTAGGGTTTGAAATCCGACACGGAACCCGAGACACAGTCATAAATTTTGGAGAAGAATGCTACAAGGATCTCGCGGTCGTCGATTTCATCTGGACTTTTCGGCCGATTTTCGTACCACCCGACAAAAATGGGCCGAAATCGGTATTTTCAGGCCAGACGATGGCTACGGTTTGAAATCTGACAAGGAACCCGAGACAGAGTCATAAATTTAGGAGAAGAAAGCTAAAAGGATCTCGCGGTCGTCGATTTCATCTGGACTTTTCGGGCGATTTTCGTACCACCCGACAAAAATGGGTCGAAATCGTTATTTTCGGGCCAAACGATGGCTAGGGTTTGAAATCCGACACCGAACCCGAGACACAGTCATAAATTTAGGAGAAGAATGCTACAAGGATATCGCGGTCGTCGATTTCATCTAGACTTTTCGGGCGATTTTCGTACCACTCGACAAAAATGGGCCGAAATCGGTATTTTCGGTGCAGACGATGGCTAGGGTTTGAAATCCGACACGGAACCCGAGAGACAGTCATAAATTTAGGAGAAGAATGCTACAAGGATCTCGCGGTCGTTGATTTCATCTGGACTTTTCGGGTGATTTTCGTACCACCCGACAAAAATGGGCCGAAATCGGTATTTTTGGGCCAGACGATGGCTAGGGTTTGAAATCCGACATGGAACCCGAGACACAGTCATAAATTTTGGAGAAGAATGCTACAAGGATCTCGCGGTCGGCGATTTCATCTGGACTTTTCGGGCGATTTTTGTACCACCCGACAAAAATGGGCCGAAATCGGTATTTTCAGGCCAGACAATGGCTACGGTTTGAAATCTGACAAGGAACCCGAGACGGAGTCATAAATTAAGGAGAAGAAAGCTAAAAGGATCTCGCGGTCGTCGATTTCATCTGGACTTTTCGGGCGATTTTCGTACCACCCGACAAAAATTGGCCGAAATCGGTATTTTCGGGCCAGACGATGGCTAGGGTTTGAAATCCGACACGGAACCCGAGACACAGTCATAAATTTAGGAGAAGAATGCTACAAGGATCTCGCGGTCGTCGATTTCATCTGCACTTTTCTGGCGATTTTCGTACCACTTGACAAAAATGGGCCGAAATCGGTATTTTCGGGCCAGACGATGGCTAGGGTTTGAAATCCGACACGGAACCCGAGACACAGTCATAAATTTAGGAGAAGAATGCTACAAGGATCTCGCGGTCGTCGATTTCATGTGGACTTTTCGGGCGTTTTTCGTACCACCCGACAAAAATGGGCCGAAATTGGTACTTTTCGGGCCAAACGATGGCTAGGGTTTGAAATCCGACACGGAACCCGAGACACAGTCATAAATTTAGGAGAAGAATGCTACAAGGATCTCGCAGTCGTCGATTTCATCTGCACTTTTCGGGCGATTTTCGAACCACCCGACAAAAATGGGCCGAAATCGGTATTTTCGGGCCAGACGATGGCTAGGGTTTGAAATCCGACACGAAACCCGAGACACAGTCATAAATTTTGGAGAAGAATGCTACAAGGATCTCGCGTTTGTCGATTTCATCTGCACCTTTCCGGCGATTTTCGTACCACCCGATAAAAATAGGCCGAAATCGGTATTTTCGGGCCAAACGATGGCTAGGGTATGAAATCCGACACCGAACTCGAGACACAGTCATAAATTTAGGAGAAGAATGCTACAAGGATATCGCGGTCGTCGATTTCATCTGGACTTTTCGGGCGATTTTCGTACCACTCGACAAAAATGGGCCGAAATCGGTATTTTCAGGTCAGACGATGGCTAGGGTTTGAAATCCGACACGGAACCCGAGACACAGTCATAAATTTAGGAGAAGAATGCTACAAGGATCTCGCGGTCGTTGATTTCATCTGGACTTTTCGGGCGATTTTCGTACCACTCGACAAAAATGGGCCGAAATCGGTATTTTCGGGCCAGACGATGGCTAGGGTTTGAAATCCGACACGGAACCCGAGACACAGTCATAAATTTTGGAGAAGAATGCTACAAGGATCTCGCGGTTGTCGATTTCATCAGGACTTTACGGACGATTTTCGTACCACCCGACAAAAATGGGTCGAAATCGGTATTTTCGGGCCAGAAGATGGCTAGGGTTTGAAATCCGACACGGAACCCAAGACACAGTCATAAATTTAGGAGAAGAATGCTACAAGGATCTCGCGGTCGTCGATTTCATCTGGAATTTTCGGGCGATTTTCGTACCAACCCACAAAAATGGGCTGAAATCGGTATTTTTCGGGCCAAACGATGGCTAGGGTTTGAAATCCGACACGGAACCCGAGACACAGTCATAAATTTAGGAGAAGAATGCTACAAGGATCTCGCAGTCGTCGATTTCATCTGCACTTTTCGGGCGATTTTCGAACCACCCAACAAAAATGGGCCGAAACCGGTATTTTCGGGCGAGACGATGGCTAGGGTTTGAAATCCGACACGGAACCCGAGACACAGTCATAAATTTTGGAGAAGAATGCTAGAAGGATCTCGCGGTCGTCGATTTCATCTACACTTTTCCGGCGATTTTCGTACCACCCGATAAAAATGGGCCGAAATCATATTTTCGGGCCAGACGATGGCTAGGGTTTGAAATCCGACACGGAACCCGAGACACAGTCATAAATTTTGGAGAAGAATGCTACAAGGATCTCGCGGTCGTCAATTTCATCTGGACTTTTCGGGCGATTTTCGTACCACCCGACAAAAATGGGCCGAAATCGGTATTTTCAGGCCAGACGATGGCTACGATTTGAAATCTGACAAGGAACTCGAGACGGAGTCATAGATTAAGGAGAAGAAAGCTAAAAGGATCTCGCGGTCTTCGATTTCATGTGGACTTTTCGGGCGATTTTCGTACCACCCGACAAAAATGGGCCGAAATCGGTATTTTTCGAGCAAAACGATGGCTAGGGTTTGAAATCCGACACGGAACCCGAGACACAGTCATAAATTTAGGAGAAGAATGCTACAAGTCGTCAATTTCATCTGCACTTTTCGGGCGATTTTCGAACCACCCGACAAAAATGGGCCGAAATCGGTATTTTCGGGCCAGACGATGGCTAGGGTTTGAAATCCGACACGGAACCCGAGACACAGTCATAAATTTAGGAGAAGAATGCTACAAGGATCTCGCAGTCGTCGATTTCATGTGGACTTTTCGGGCGATTTTGGTACCACCCGACAAAAATGGGCCGAAATCGGTATTTTTCGGGCCAAACGATGGCTAGGGTTTGAAATCCGACACGGAGCCTGAGACACAGTCAAAAATTTAGGAGAAGATGCTACAAGGATATCGCAGTCGTCGATTTCATCTGCACTTTTCGGGCGATTTTCGAACCACCCGACAAAAATGGGCCGAAATCGGTATTTTCGGGCCAGACGATGGCTAGGGTATGAAATCCGACACGAAACCCGAGACACAGTCATAAACTTTGGAGAAGAATGCTACAAGGATATCGCGGTCGTCGATTTCATCTTGACTTTTCGGGCGATTTTAGTACCACTCGACAAAAATGGGCCGAAATCGGTATTTTCGGGCCAAACGATGGCTAGGGTTTGAAATCCGACACGGAACCCGAGACACAGTCATAAATTGTGGAGAAGAATGCTACAAGGATCTCGCGGTCGTCGATTTCATCTGGACTTTTCGGGCGATTTTCGTACCACCCGACAAAAATGGGCCGAAATCGATATTTTCGGGCCAGACGATGGCTAGGATTTGAAATCCGACACGGAACCCGAGACACAGTCATAAATTTAGGAGAAGAATGCTACAAGGATCTCGCGGTCGTCGATTTCATGTGGACTTTTCGGGCGATTTTGGTACCACCCGTTAAAAATGGGCCGAAATCGGTATTTTTCGGGCCAAACGATGGCTAGGGTTTGAAATCCGACACGGAACCTGAGACACAGTCATAAATTTAGGAGAAGATGCTACAAGGATATCGCAGTCGTCGATTTCATCTGCACTTTTCGGGCGATTTTCGAACCACCCGACAAAAATGGGCCGAAATCGGTATTTTCGGGCCAGACGATGGCTAGGGTTTGAAATCCGACACGGAACCCGAGACACAGTCATAAATTGTGGAGAAGAATGCTACAAGGATCTCGCGGTCGTCGATTTCATCTGGACTTTTCGGGCGATTTTCGTACCACCCGACAAAAATGGGCCGAAATCGGTATTTTCAGGCCAGACGATGGCTACGGTTTGAAATCTGACAAGGAACCCGAGACGGAGTCATAAATTAAGGAGAAGAAAGCTAAAAGGATCTCGCGGTCGTCGATTTCATCTGGACTTTTCGGGCGATTTTCGTACCACCCGACAAAAATGGGCCGAAATCGGTATTTTCAGGCCAGACGATGGCTAGGGTTTGAAATCCGACACGGAACCCGAGACACAGTCATAAATTTAGGAGAAGAATGCTACAAGGATATCGCGGTCGTCGATTTCATCTGGACTTTTTGGGCGATTTTCGTACCACTCGACAAAAATGGGCCGAAATCGGTATTTTCAGGCCAGACGATGGCTAGGGTTTGAAATCCGACACGGAACCCGAGACACAGTCATAAATTTAGGAGAAGAATGCTACAAGGATCTCGCGGTCGTTGATTTCATCTGCACTTTTCGGGCGATTTTCGTACCACCCGACAAAAATGGGCCGAAATCGGTATTTTCGGGCTAGACGATGGCTAGGGTTTGAAATCCGACACGGAACCCGAGACACAGTCATAAATTTAGGAGAAGAATGCTACAAGGATCTCGCGGTCGTCGATTTCATCTGGACTTTTCAGGCGATTTTCGTACCACCCGACCAAAATGGCCCGAAATCGGTATTTTCAGGCCAGACGATGGCTAGGGTTTGAAATCCGACACGGAACCCGAGACATATTCATAAATTTAGAAGAAGAATGCTACAAGGATCTCGCGGTCGTACATTTCATCTGGACTTTTCGGGCAATTTTCGTACCACCCGACAAAAGTGGGCTGAAATCGGTATTTTCGGGCTAGACGATGGCTAAGGTTTCAAATTCGACGCGGAACCCAAGACACACTCATAAATTTAGGAGAAGAATGCTACAAGGATCTCGCGGTCGTCGATTTCATCTGGTCTTTTCGGGCGATTTTTGTACCACTTGACAAAAATGACCCGAAATCGGTATTTTCGGGCTAGACGATGGCTAGGGTTTGAAATCCGACACGGAACCCGAGACACAGTCATAAATTTAGGAGAAGAATGCTACAAGGATCTCGCGGTCGTCGATTTCATGTGGACTTTTCGGGCGATTTTCGTACCACCCGACAAAAATGGGCCGAAATCGGTATTTTTCGGGCCAAACGATGGCTAGGGTTTGAAATCCGACACAGAACCCGAGACACAGTCATAAATTTTGGAGAAGAATGCTACAAGGATCTCGCGGTCGTCGATTTCATCTGCACCTTTCCGGCGATTTTTGTACCACCCGATAAAAATGGGCCGAAATCGGTATTTTCGGGCCAAACGATGGCTAGGGTATGAAATCCGACACCGAACTCGAGACACAGTCATAAATTTAGGAGAAGAATGCTACAAGGATATCGCGGTCGTCGATTTCATCTGGACTTTTCGGGCGATTTTCGTACCACTCGACAAAAATGGGCCGAAATCGGTATTTTCAGGTCAGACGATGGCTAGGGTTTGAAATCCGACACGGAACCCGAGACACAGTCATAAATTTAGGAGAAGAATGCTACAAGGATCTCGCGGTCGTGGATTTCATCTGGACTTTTCGGGCGATTTTCGTACCACCCGACAAAAATGGGCCGAAATCGGTATTTTCGGACCAGACGATGGCTAGGGTTTGAAATCCGACACGGAACCCGAGACACAGTCATAAATTTTGGAGAAGAATGCTACAAGGATCTCGCGGTTGTCGATTTCATCAGGACTTTACGGACGATTTTCGTACCACCCGACAAAAATGGGTCGAAATCGGTATTTTCGGGCCAGAAGATGGCTAGGGTTTGAAATCCGACACGGAACCCAAGACACAGTCATAAATTTAGGAGAAGAATGCTACAAGGATCTCGCGGTCGTCGATTTCATCTGGAATTTTCGGGCGATTTTCGTACCAACCCACAAAAATGGGCTGAAATCGGTATTTTTCGGGCCAAACGATGGCTAGGGTTTGAAATCCGACACGGAACCCGAGACACAGTCATAAATTTAGGAGAAGAATGCTACAAGGATCTCGCAGTCGTCGATTTCATCTGCACTTTTCGGGCGATTTTCGAACCACCCGACAAAAATGGGCCGAAAACGGTATTTTCGGGCCAGACGATGGCTAGGGTTTGAAATCCGACACGGAACCTGAGACACAGTCATAAATTTTGGAGAAGAATGCTACAAGGATCTCGCGGTCGTCGATTTCATCTGGACTTTTCGGGCGATTTTCGTACCACCCGACAAAAATGGGCCGAAATCGGTATTTTCGGGCCAGACGATGGCTAGGGTTTGAAATCCGACACGAAACTCGAGACACAGTCATAAATTTAGGAGAAGAATGCTACAAGAATCTCGCGGTCGTCGATTTCATCTGCACTTTTCGGGCAATTTTCGTACCACCCGACAAAAATTAGCCGAAATCGGTATTTTCGGGCCAGACGATGGCTAGGGTTTGAAATCCGACACGGAACCCGAGACACAGTCATAAATTGAGGAGAAGAATGCTACAAGGATCTCGCGGTCGTCGATTTCATCTGCACTTTTCGGGCGATTTTCGTACCACCCGACAAAAATGGGTCGAAATCGGTATTTTCGGGCCAGACGATGGCTAGGGTTTGAAATCTGACACGGAACCCGAGACACAATCATAAATTTAGGAGAAGAATGCTACAAGGATCTCGCGGTCGTCGATTTCATCTGCACTTTTCGGGCGATTTTCGTACCACCCGACAAAATTGGGCCGAAATCGGTATTTTCGGGCTAGACGATGGCTAGGGTTTGAAATCCGGCACGGAACCCGAGACACAGTCATAAATTTTGGAGAAGAATGCTAAAAGGATCTCGCGGTCGTCGATTTCATCTGGACTTTTCGGGCGATTTTCGTACCACCCGACAAAAATGGGCCGAAATCGGTACTTTTCGGGCCAAACGATGGCTAGGGTTTGAAATCTGACAAGGAACCCCAGACAGAGTCATAAATTTAGGAGAAGAAAGCTAAAAGGATCTCGCGGTCGTCGATTTCATCTGCACTTTATGGGCGATTTTCGTACCACCCGACAAAAATGGGCCGAAATCGGTATTTTCGGGCCAGACGATGGCAAGGGTTTGAAATCCGACACGGAACCCGAGACACAGTCATAAATTTTGGAGAAGAATGCTACAAGGATCTCGCGGTCGTCGATTTCATCTGGACTTTTCGGGCGATTTTCGTACCACCCGACAAAAATGGGCCGAAATCGGTATTTTCAGGCTAGACGATGGCTACGGTTTGAAATCTGACAAGGAACCCGAGACAGAGTCATAAATTTAGGAGAAGAAAGCTAAAAGGATCTCGCGGTCGTCGATTTCATCTGCACTTTACCGGCGATTTTCGTACCACCCGACAAAAATGGGCCGAAATCGGTATTTTCGGGCCAGACGATGGCTAGGGTTTGAAATCCGACACGGAACCCGAGACACAGTCATAAATTTTGGAGAAGAATGCTACAAGGATCTCGCGGTCGTCGATTTCATCTGGACTTTTCGTGCGATTTCGTACCACCCGACAAAAATGGGCCGAAATCGGTATTTTCGGGCCAGACGATGGCTAGGGTTTGAAATCCGACACGGAACCCGAGACACAGTCATAAATTTAGGAGAAGAATGCTACAAGGATCTCGCGGTCGTCGATTTCATCTGGACTTTTCGGGCAATTTTCATACCACCCGACAAATATGGGCCGAAATCGATATTTTCGGGCCAGACGATGGCTAGGGTTTGAAATCCGATACGGAACCCGAGACACAGTCATAAATTTTGGAGAAGAATGCTACAAGGATCTCGCAGTCGTCGATTTCATCTGGACTTTTCGTGCGATTTTCGTACCAACCGACAAAAATGGGCCGAAATCGGTATTTTCGGGCCAGACGATGACTAGGGTTTGAAATCCGACACGGAACCCGAGACACAGTCATAAATTTTGGAGAAGAATGCTAAAAGGATCTCGCGGTCGTCGATTTCATCTGGACTTTTCGTGCGATTTTCGTACCACCCGACAAAAATGGGCCGAAATCGGTATTTTCGGGCCAGACGATGGCTAGGGTTTGAAATCCGACACGGAACCCGAGACACAGTCATAAATTTAAGAGAAGAATGCTACAAGGATCTCGCGGTCGGTGATTTCATCTGGACTTTTCAGGCGATTTTCGTACCACCCGACAAAAATGGGCCGAAATCAGTATTTTCGGGCCAGACGATGGCTAGGGTTTGAAATCCGACACGGAACCCGAGACACAGTCATAAATTTAGGAGAAGAATGCTACAAGGATCTCGCGGTCGTTGATTTGATCTGGACTTTTCGGGCGATTTTCGTACCACCCGACAAAAATGGGCCGAAATCGGTATTTTTGGGCCAGACGATGGCTAGGGTTTGAAATCCGACACGGAACCCGAGACACAGTCATTAATTTTGGAGAAGAATGCTACAAGGATCTCGCGGTCGTCAATTTCATCTGGACTTTTCGGGCGATTTTCGTACCACCCGACAAAAATGGGCCGAAATCGGTATTTTCAGGCCAGACGATGGCTACGGTTTGAAATCCGACACCGAACCCGAGACACAGTCATAAATTTAGGAGAAGAATGCTACAAGGATATCGCGGTCGTCGATTTCATCTGGACTTTTCGGGCAATTTTCGTACCACTCGACAAAAATGGGCCGAAATCGGTATTTTCGGGCCAGACGATGGCTAGGGTTTGAAATCCGACACGGAACCCGAGACACAGTCTTAAATTTAGGAGAAGAATGCTACAAGGATCTCGCGGTCGTCGATTTCATCTGGACTTTTCGGGCGATTTTCCTACCACCCGACAAAAATGGGCCGAAATCGGTATTTTCAGGCCAGACGATGGCTACGGTTTGAAATCTGACAAGGAACCCGAGACAGAGTCATAAATTTAGGAGAAGAAAGCTAAAAGGATCTCGCGGTCGTCGATTTCATCTGGACTTTTCGGGCGATTTTCGTACCACCCGACAAAAATGGGCCGAAATCGGTATTTTCGGGCCAGACGATGGCTAGGGTTTGAAATCCGACACGAAACCCGAGACACAGTCATAAATTTAGGAGAAGAATGCTACAAGGATCTCGCGGTCGTCGATTTCATCTGCACCTTTCCGGCGATTTTCGTACCACCCGATAAAAATGGGCCGAAATCGGTATTTTCGGGCCAAACGATGGCTAGGGTTTGAAATCCAACACCGAACTCGAGACACAGTCATAAATTTAGGAGAAGAATGCTACAAGGATATCGCGGTCGTCGATTTCATCTGGACTTTTCGGGCGATTTTCGTACCACTCGACAAAAATGGGCCGAAATCGGTATTTTCGGGCCAGACGATGACTAGGGTTTGAAATCCGACACGGAACCCGAGACACAGTCATAAATTTAGGAGAAGAATGCTACAAGGATATCGCGGTCGTCGATTTCATCTGGACTTTTCGGGCGATTTTCGTACCACCCGACAAAAATGGGCCGAAATCGGTATTTTCGGGCCAGACGATGGCTAGGGTTTGAAATCCGACACGGAACCCGAGACACAGTCATAAATTTTGAAGAAAAATGCCACAAGGATCTCGCGGTCGTCGATTTCATCTGGACTTTTCGGGCGATTTTCGTACCACACGACAAAAATGGGCCGAAATCGGTATTTTCGGGCCAGACGATGGCTAGGGTTTGAAATCCGACACGGAACCCGAGACACAGTCATAAATTTTGGAGAAGAATGCTACAAGGATCTCGCGGTCGTCGATTTCATCTGGACTTTTCGGGCGATTTTCGTATCACCCAACAAAAATGGGCCGAAATCGATATTTTCGGGCCAGGCGATGGCTAGGGTTTGAAATCTGACACGGAACCAGAGACACAATCATAAATTTAGGAGAAGAATGCTACAAGGATCTCGCGGTCGTCGATTTCATCTGCACTTTTCGGGCGAATTTCGTACCACCCGACAAAAATGGGCCGAAATCGGTATTTTCGGGCCAGACGATGGCTAGGGTTTGAAATCCGACACGGAACCCGAGACACAGTCATAAATTTAGGAGAAGAATGCTACAAGGATCTCGCGGTCGTCGATTTCATCTTGAATTTTCGGGCGATTTTCGTACCACCCCACAAAAATGGGCTGAAATCGGTATTTTTCGGGCCAAACGATGGCTAGGGTTTGAAATCCGACACGGAACCCGAGACACAGTCATAAATTTAGGAGAAGAATGCTACAAGGATCTCGCGGTCGTCGATTTCATGTGGACTTTTCGGGCGATTTTCGTACCACCCGACAAAAATGGGCCGAAATCGGTATTTTCGGGCCAGACGATGGCTAGGGTTTGAAATCCGACACGGAACCCGAGACACAGTCATAAATTTTGGAGAAGAATGCTACAAGGATCTCGCGGTCGTCGATTTCATCTAGACTTTTCGGGCCATTTTCGTACCACCCGACAAAAATGGGCCGAAATCGGTATTTTCGGGCCAGACGATGGCTAGGGTTTGAAATCCGACACGGAACCCGAGACACAGTCATAAATTTAGGAGAAGAATGCTACAAGGATCTCGCGGTAGTCGATTTTATCTGCACTTTTCGGGCGATTTTCGTACCACCCGACAAAAATGGGCTGAAATCGGTATTTTCGGGCCAGACGATGGCTAGGGTTTGAAATCCGACACGGAACCCGAGACACAGTCATAAATTAAAGAGAAGAATGCCACAAGGATCTCCCGGTCGTCGATTTCATCTGCACTTTTGGGGCGATTTTCGTACCACCCGACAAAAATGGGCCGAAATAGATATTTTCGGGCCAGACGATGGCTAGGGTTTGAAATCCGACACGGAACCCGAGACACAGTCATAAATTGAGGAGAAGAATGCTATAAGGATCTCGAGGTCGTCGATTTAATCTGCACTTTTCGGGCGATTTTCGTACCACCCGACAAAAATGGGCCGAAATCGGTATTTTCGGGCCAGACGATGGCTAGGGTTTGAAATCCGACACGGAACCCGAGACACAGTCATAAATTTAGGAGAAGAATGCTACAAGGATCTCGCGGTCGTCGATTTCATCTGCACTTTTCGGGCGATTTTCATACCACCCGACAAAAATGTGCCGAAATCGGTATTTTCGGGCCAAACAATGGCTAGGGTTTGAAATCCGACACGGAACCCGAGAAACAGTTATAAATTTAGGAGAAGAATGCTACAAGGATCTCGCGGTCGTCGATTTCATCCACACTTTTCGGGCGTTTTTCGTACCACCCGACAAAAATGGGCCGAAATCGGTATTTTCGGGCCAGACGATGGCTAGGGTTTGAAATCCGACACGGAACCCGAGACACAGTCATAAATTTAGGAGAAGAATGCTACAAGGATCTCGCGGTCGTCGATTTCATCTGGACTTTACGGGCGATTTTCGTACCACCCGACAAAAATGGGCCGAAATCGGTATTTTCGGGCCAGACGATGGCTAGGGTTTGAAATCCGACACGGAACCCGAGACACAGTCATAAATTTAGGAGAAGAATGCTACAAGGATCTCGCGGTCGTGGATTTCATCTGGACTTTTCGGGCGATTTTCGTACCACCCGACAAAAATGGGCCGAAATCGGTATTTTCGGACCAGACGATGGCTAGGGTTTGAAATCCGACACGGAACCCGAGACACAGTCATAAATTTTGGAGAAGAATGCTACAAGGATCTCGCGGTTGTCGATTTCATCAGGACTTTACGGACGATTTTCGTACCACCCGACAAAAATGGGTCGAAATCGGTATTTTCGGGCCAGAAGATGGCTAGGGTTTGAAATCCGACACGGAACCCAAGACACAGTCATAAATTTAGGAGAAGAATGCTACAAGGATCTCGCGGTCGTCGATTTCATCTGGAATTTTCGGGCGATTTTCGTACCAACCCACAAAAATGGGCTGAAATCGGTATTTTTCGGGCCAAACGATGGCTAGGGTTTGAAATCCGACACGGAACCCGAGACACAGTCATAAATTTAGGAGAAGAATGCTACAAGGATCTCGCAGTCGTCGATTTCATCTGCACTTTTCGGGCGATTTTCGTACCACCCGACAAAAATGCGCCGAAATCGGTATTTTCGGGCCAAACGATGGCTAGGGTTTGAAATCCGACACCGAACCTGAGACACAGTCATAAATTTAGGAGAAGAATGCTACAAGGATATCGCGGTCATTGATTTCATCTGGTGTTTTCGGGCGATTTTCGTACCACTTGACAAAAATGGGCCGAAATCGGTATTTTCGAGCCAGACGATGGCTAGGGTTTGAAATCTGGCACAGAACCCGAGGCACAGTCATAAATTTTGGAGAAGAATGCTACAAGGATCTCACGGTCGTCAATTTCATCTGGACTTTTCGGGCGATTTTCGTACCACCCGACAAAAATGGGCCGAAATCGTTATTTTCAGGCCAGACGATGGCTACGATTTGAAATCTGACAAGGAACCCGAGACAGAGTCATAGATTAAGGAGAAGAAAGCTAAAAGGATCTCGCGGTCGTCGATTTCATGTGGACTTTTCGGGCGATTTTCGTACCACCCGACAAAAATGGGCCGAAATCGGTATTTTTCGAGCAAAACGATGGCTAGGGTTTGAAATCCGACACGGAACCCGAGACACAGTCATAAATTTAGGAGAAGAATGCTACAAGTCGTCGATTTCATCTGCACTTTTCGGGCGATTTTCGAACCACTCGACAAAAATGGGCCGAAATCGGTATTTTCGGGACAGACGATGGCTAGGGTTTGAAATCCGACACGGAACCCGAGACACAGTCATAAATTTAGGAGAAGAATGCTACAAGGATCTCGCGGTCGTCGATTTCATGTGGACTTTTCGGGCGATTTTCGTACCACCCGACAAAAATGGGCCGAAATCGGTATTTTCGGGCCAGACGATGGCTAGGGTATGAAATCCGACACGAAACCCGAGACACAGTCATAAACTTTGGAGAAGAATGCTACAAGGATATCGCGGTCGTCGATTTCATCTGGACTTTTCGGGCGATTTTCGTACCACTCGACAAAAATGGGCCGAAATCGGTATTTTCGGGCCAAACGATGGCTAGGGTATGAAATCCGACACCGAACTCGAGACACAGTCATAAATTTAGGAGAAGAATGCTACAAGGATATCGCGGTCGTCGATTTCATCTGGACTTTTCGGGCGATTTTCGTACCACCCGACAAAAATGGGCCGAAATCGGTATTTTC
>JBBPBP010000874.1:44833-58214 GCA_037974735.1 Cicer chorassanicum | reverse complement strand
GTGTCTCGGGTTCCGTGTCGGATTTCAAACCCTAGCCATCGTCTGGCCCGAAAATACCGATTTCGGCCCATTTTTGTCGAGTGGTACGAAAATCGCCCGTAAAGTCCAGATGTAATCGACGACCGCGAGATCCTTTTAGCTTTCTTCTCCTAAATTTATGACTCTGTCTCGGGTTCCTTGTCAGATTTCAAACCCTAGCCATCGTTTGGCCCGAAAATACCGATTTCGGCCCATTTTTGTCGGATGGTACGAAAATCGTCCGAAAAGTCCAGATGAAATCGACGACCGCGAGATCCTTTTAGCATTCTTCTCCAAAATTTATGACTTTGTCTCGGGTTCCGTGCCGGATTTCAAACCCTAGCCATCGTCTAGCCCGAAAATACCGATTTCGGCCCAATTTTGTCGGGTGGTACGAAAATCGCCCGAAAAGTGCAGATGAAATCGACGACTGCGAGATCCTTGTAGCATTCTTCTCCTAAATTTATGACTGTGTCTCGGGTTCCGTGTCGGATTTCATACCCTAGCCATCGTCTGGCCCGAAAATACCGATTTCGGCCCATTTTTGTCGGGTGGTACGAAAATCGCCCGAAAAGTGCAGAGGAAATCGCAACTGCGAGATCCTTGTAGCATTCTTCTCCTAAATTTATGATTGTGTCTCGGGTTCCGTGTCGGATTTCAAACCCTAGCCATCGTCTGGCCCGAAAATACCGATTTCGGCCCATTTTTGTCGGGTGGTACGAAAATCGCCCGAAAAGTCCAGATGAAATCGACGACCGCGAGATCCTTATAGCATTCTTCTCCTAAATTTATGACTGTGTCTCGGGTTCCGTGTCGGATTTCAAACCCTAGCCATCGTCTGGCCCGAAAATACCGATTTCGGCCCATTTTTGTCGGGTGGTACGAAAATCGCCCGTAAAGTCCAGATGAAATCGACGACCGCGAGATCCTTTTAGCATTCTTCTCCAAAATTTATGAATGTGTCTCGGGTTCCGTGCCGTATTTCCAACCCTAGCCATCGTCTGGCCCGAAAATACCGATTTCGGCCCATTTTTGTCGGGTGGTACGAAAATCGCCCGAAAAGTGCAGATGAATTCGACGACCGCGAGATCCTTGTAGCATTCTTCTCCTAAATTTATGACTGTGTCTCGGGTTTCGTGTCGTATTTCAAACCCTAGCCATCGTCTATCCCGAAAAATACCGATTTCGACCCATTTTTGTCGGGTGGTACGAAAATCGCCCTAAAAATCCAGATGAAATCGTCGACCGCGAGATCCTTGTAGCATTCTTCTCCTAAATTTATGATTGTGTCTCGGGTTCCGTGTCGGATTTCAAACCCTAGCCATCGTCTGGCCCGAAAATACTGATTTCGGCCCATTTTTGTGGGGTGGTACGAAAATCGCCCGAAAATTCCAGATGAAATCGACGACCACGAGATCCTTATAGCATTCTTCTCCTAAATATATGACTGTGTCTCGGGTTCTGTGTCGGATTTCAAACCCTAGCCATCGTCTGGCACGAAAATACCGATTTCGGCCCATTTTTGTCGGGTGGTACGAAAATCGCCCGTAAAGTCCAGATGAAATCGACGACCGCGAGATCCTTTTAGCTTTCTTCTCCTAAATTTATGACTCTGTCTCGGGTTCCTTGTCAGATTTCAAACCGTAGCCATCTTCTGGCCTAAAAATACCGATTTCGGCCCATTTTTGTTGGGTGGTACGAAAATCGCCCGAAAAGTCCATATGAAATCGACGACCGCGAGATCCTTGTAGCATTCTTCTCCAAAATTTATGACTGTGTCTCGGGTTCCGTGTCGGATTTCATACCCTAGCCATCGTCTGGCCCGAAAATACCAATTTCGGCCCATTTTTGTCGGGTGGTACGAAAATCGCCCGAAAAGTGCAGAGGAAATCGACGACTGCGAGATCCTTGTAGCATTCTTCTCCTAAATTTATGATTGTGTCTCGGGTTCCGTGTCGGATTTCAAACCCTAGCCATCGTCTGGCCCGAAAATACCGATTTCGGCCCATTTTTGTCGGGTGGTACGAAAATCGCCCGAAAAGTCCAGATGAAATCGACAACCGCGAGATCCTTGTAGCATTCTTCTCCAAAATTTATGACTGTGTCTCGGGTTCCGTGTCGGATTTCAAACCCTAGCCATCGTCTGGCCCGAAAATACCGATTTCGGCCCATTTTTGTCGGGTGGTACGAAAATCGCCCGTAAAGTCCAGAGAAAATCGACGACCGCGAGATCCTTGTAGCATTCTTCTCCTAAATTTATGACTGTGTCTCGGGTTTCGTGTCGGATTTCAAACCCTAGCCATCGTTTGGCCCGAAAATACCGATTTCGGCCCATTTTTGTCGGGTGGTACGAAAATCGCCCGAAAAGTGCAGATGAAATCGACGACCGCGAGATCCTTATAGCATTCTTCTCCAAAATTTATGACTGTGTCTCGGGTTCCATGTCGGATTTCAAACCCTAGCCATCGTCTGGCCCGAAAATACCGATTTCGGCCCATTTTTGTCGGGTGGTACGAAAATCGCCCGAAAAGTGCAGATGAAATCGACGACCGCGAGATCCTTGTAGCATTCTTCTCCTAAATTTATGACTGTTCTCAGGTTCCGTGTCAGATTTCAAATCCTAGCCATCGTCTGGCCCGAAAATACCGATTTAAGCCCATTTTTGTCTGGTGGTACGAAAATTGCCCGAAAAGTGCAGATGAAATCGACGACCGCGAGATCCTTGTAGCATTCTTCTCCTAAATTTATGACTGTGTCTCGGGTTCCGTGTCGGATTTCAAACCCTAGCCATCGTCTGGCCCGAAAATACCAATTTCGGCCCATTTTTGTCGGGTGGTACGAAAATTGCCCGAAAAGTCCAGATGAAATCACCAAGCGCGAGATCCTTGTAGCATTCTTCTCTTAAATTTATGACTGTGTCTTGGGTTCCGTGTCGGATTTCAAATCCTAGCCATCGTCTAGCCCGAAAATACCGATTTCGGCCCATTTTTGTCGGGTGGTACGAATATCGCCCGAAAAGTGCAGATGAATTCGACGACCGCGAGATCCTTGTAGCATTCTTCTCCTAAATTTATGACTGTGTCTCGGGTTCCATGTCGGATTTCAAATCCTAGCCATCGTTTGGCCCGAAAATACCGATTTCGGCCCATTTTTGTCGGGTGGTACGAATATCGCCCGAAAAGTGCAGATGAAATCGACGACCGCGAGATCCTTGTAGCATTCTTCTCCTAAATTTATGATTGTATCTCAAGTTCCGTGTCAGATTTCAAACCCTAGCCATCGCCTGGCCCGAAAATACCGATTTCGGCCCATTTTTGTCGGGTGGTACGAAAATCGCCCGAAAAGTGCAGATGAAATCGACGACCGCGAGATCCTTGTAGCATTCTTCTCCTAAATTTATGACTGTGTCTCGGGTTTCGTGTCGTATTTCTAACCCTAGCCATCGTCTAGCCCGAAAAATACCGATTTCGGCCCATTTTTGTCGGGTGGTATGAAAATCGCCCGAAAAGTCCAGATGAAATCGACGACCGCGAGATCCTTGTAGCATTCTTCTCCTAAATTTATGACTGTGTCTCGGGTTTCGTGTCGTATTTCAAACCCTAGCCATCGCCTAGCCCGAAAAATACCGATTTCGGCCCATTTTTGTCGGGTGGTACGAAAATCGCCCGTAAAGTCCAAATGAAATCGACGACCGCGAGATCCTTTTAGCATTCTTCTCCAAAATTTATGAATGTGTCTCGGGTTCCGTGCCGTATTTCCAACCCTAGCCATCGTCTGGCCCGAAAATACCGATTTCGGTCCATTTTTGTCGGGTGGTACGAAAATCGCCCGAAAAGTGCAGCTGAAATCGACGACCGCGAGATCCTTGTAGCATTCTTCTTCTAAATTTATGACTGTGTCTCGGGTTCGGTGTCGTATTTCAAACCCTAGCCATCGTCTGGCCCGAAAATACTGATTTCGGCCTATTTTTGTCGGGTGGTACGAAAATCGCCCGAAAAGTGCAGATGAAATTGACGACTGCGAGATCCTTGTAGCATTCTTCTCCTAAATTTATGACTGTGTCTCGGGTTCCGTGTCGGATTTCAAACCCTAGCCATCGTCTGGCCCGAAAATACCGATTTCGGCCCATTTTTGTCGTGTGGTACGAAAATCGCCCGAAAAGTCAAGATGAAATCGACGACCGCGAGATCCTTTTAGCATTCTTCTCCAAAATTTATGACTGTGTCTCGGGTTCCGTGCCGGATTTGAAACTCTAGACATCGTCTGGCCCGAAAATATCGATTTCGGCCCATTTTTGTTGGGTGGTACGAAAATCGCCCGAAAAGTGCAGATAAAATCGACGACCGAGAGATCCTTGTAGCATTCTTCTCCAAAATTTATGACTGTGTCTCGGGTTCCGTGTCGGATTTCAAACCCTAGCCATCGTCTGGCCCGAAAATATCGATTTCGGCCCATTTTTGTCGGGTGGTACGAAAATCACCCGAAAAGTCCAGATGAAATCGACGACCGCGAGATCCTTGTAGCATTCTTCTCCAAAATTTATGACTGTGTCTCGGGTTCCGTGTCGGATTTCAAACCCTAGCCATCGTATGGCCCGAAAATACCGATTTCGGCCCATTTTTGTCGGGTGGTACGAAAATCGCCTGAAAAGTCCAAATGAAATCAACGACCGCGAGATCCTTGTAGCATTCTTCTCCTAAATTTATGACTGTGTTTCGGGTTCCGTGTCGGATATCAAACCCTAGCCATCGTCTGGCCCAAAAATATCGATTTCGGCCCATTTTTGTCGGGTGGTACGAAAATCGTCCGAAAAGTCCAGATGAAATCGACGACCGCGAGATCCTTGTAGCATTCTTCTCCAAAATTTATGACTGTGTCTCGGGTTCCGTGTCGGATTTCAAACCCTATCCATCGTCTGGCCCGAAAATACCGATTTCGGCCCATTTTTGTCGGGTGGTACGAAAATCGCCCGAAAAGTCCAGATGAAATCGAAGACTGCGAGATCCTTTTAGCATTCTTCTCCAAAATTTATGAATGTGTCTCGGGTTCCGTGCCGTATTTCAAACCATAGCCATCGTCTGGCCCGAAAATACCGATTTCGGCCCATTTTTGTCGGGTGGTACGAAAATCGCCCGAAAAGTGCAGGTGAAATCGACGACCGCGAGATCCTTGTAGCATTCTTCTCCTAAATTTATGACTGTGTCTCGGGTTTCGTGTCGTATTTCAAACCCTAGCCATCGTCTGGCTCGAAAATACCGATTTCGGCCCATTTTTGTCAAGTGGTACGAATATCGCCCGAAAACTCCAGATGAAATCAATGACCGCGATATCCTTAAAGCATTCTTCTCCTAAATTTATGACTGTGTCTCGGGTTTCGTGTCGTATTTCAAACCCTAGCCATCGTCTATCCCGAAAAATACCGATTTCGGCCCATTTTTGTCGGGTGGTACGAAAATCGCCCTAAAAATCCAGATGAAATCGTCGACCGCGAGATCCTTGTAGCATTCTTCTCCTAAATTTATGATTGTGTCTCGGGTTCCGTGTCGGATTTCAAACCCTAGCCATCGTCTGGCCCGAAAATACCGATTTCGGCCCATTTTTGTGGGGTGGTACGAAAATCGCCCGAAAATTCCAGATGAAATCGACGACCGTGAGATCCTTATAGCATTCTTCTCCTAAATATATGACTGTGTCTCGGGTTCCGTGTCGGATTTCAAACCCTAGCCATCGTCTGGCACGAAAATACCGATTTCGGCCCATTTTTGTCAGGTGGTACGAAAATCGCCCGTAAAGTCCAGATGAAATCGACGACCGCGAGATCCTTTTAACTTTCTTCTCCTAAATTTATGACTCTGTCTCGGGTTCCTTGTCAGATTTCAAACCGTAGCCATCGTCTGGCCTGAAAATTCCGATTTCGGCCCATTTTTGTTGGGTGGTACGAAAATCGCCCGTAAAGTCCAGATGAAATCGACGACCGCGAGATCCTTTTAGCTTTCTTCTCCTAAATTTATGACTCTGTCTCGGGTTCCTTGTCAGATTTCAAACCCTAGCCATCGTCTGGCCCGAAAATACCGATTTCGGCCCATTTTTGTCGGGTGGTACGAAAATCGCCCGAAAAGTGCAGATGAAATCGACGACTGCGAGATCCTTGTAGCATTCTTCTCCTAAATTTATGACTGTGTCTCGGGTTCCGTGTCGGATTTCAAACCCTAGCCATCGTCTGGCCCGAAAATACCGATTTCGGCGCATTTTTGTCGGGTGGTACGAAAATCGCCCGAAAAGTGCAGATGAAATCGACGACAGCGAGATCCTTGTAGCATTCTTCTCCTAAATTTATGACTGTGTCTCGGGTTCCGTGTCGGATTTCAAACCCTAGCCATCGTTTGGCCCGAAAAATACCGATTTCAGCCCATTTTTGTGGGGTGGTACGAAAATCGCCCGAAAATTCCAGATGAAATCGACGACCGCGAGATCCTTGTAGCATTCTTCTCCTAAATTTATGACTGTGTCTCGGGTTCCGTGTCGGATTTCAAACCCTAGCCATCGTTTGGCCCGAAAAGTACCGATTTCGGCCCATTTTTGTCGGGTGGTTCTAAAATCGCCCGAAAAGTGCAGATGATATCGACGACTGCGAGATCCTTGTAGCATTCTTCTCCTAAATTTATGACTGTGTCTCGGGTTCCGTGTCGGATTTCAAACCCTAGCCATCGTTTGGCCCGAAAAGTACCGATTTCGGCCCATTTTTGTCGGGTGGTACGAAAATCGCCCGAAAAGTCCACATGAAATCAACGACCGCGAGATCCTTGTAGCATTCTTCTCCTAAATTTATGACTGTGTCTCGGGTTCCGTGTCGGATTTCAAACCCTAGCCATCGTCTGGCCCGAAAATACCGATTTCGGCCCATTTTTGTCGGGTGGTACGAAAATCGGCGGAAAAGTGCAGATGAAATCGACGACCGCTAGATCCTTGTAGCATTCTTCTCCAAAATTTATGACTGTGTCTCGGGTTCCGTGTCGGATTTCAAACCCTAGCCATCGTCTGGCCCGAAAATACCGATTTCGGCCCATTTTTGTCAGGTGGTTTGAAAATCGCCTGAAAAGTCCAGATGAAATCGACGACTGCGAGATCCTTTTAGCTTTCTTCTCCTAAATTTATGACTCTGTCTTGGGTTCCTTGTCGTATTTCAAACCCTAGCCATCGTCTAGCCCGAAAAATACCGATTTCGGCCCATTTTTGTCGGGTGGTATGAAAATCGCCCGAAAAGTCCAGATGAAATCGACGACCGCGAGATCCTTGTAGCATTCTACTCCTAAATTTATGAATGTGTCTCGGGTTCGGTGTCGGATTTCAAACCCTAGCCATCGTTTGGCCCGAAAATACCGATTTCGGCCCATTTTTGTTGGGTGGTACGAAAATCGCCCGAAAAGTCCAGATGAAATCGACGACCTCGAGATCCTTGTAGCATTCTTCTCCAAAATTTATGACTGTGTCTCGGGTTTTGTGTCGGATTTCAAACCCTAGCCATCGTCTGGCCCGAAAATACCGATTTCGGCCCATTTTTGTCGGGTGGTACGAAAATCGCCGGAAAAGTGCAGATGAAATCGACGACCTCGAGATCCTTGTAGCATTCTTCTCCTAAATTTATGACTGTGTCTCGGGTTCCGTGTCGGATTTCAAACCCTAGCCATCGTCTGGCCCGAAAATACCGATTTCGGCCCATTTTTGTCGGGTGGTTCGACAATCGCCAGAAAAGTGCAGATGAAATCGACGACTGCGAGATCCTTGTAGCATTCTTCTCCTAAATTTATGACTGTGTCTCGGGTTCCGTGTCGGATTTCAAACCCTAGCCATCGTTTGGCCCGAAAAATACCGATTTCAGCCCATTTTTGTGGGGTGGTACGAAAATCGCCCGAAAATTCAAGATGAAATCGACGACCGCGAGATCCTTGTAGCATTCTTCTCCTAAATTTATGACTGTGTCTCGGGTTCCGTGTCGGATTTCAAACCCTAGCCATCGTCTGGCCCGAAAATACCGATTTCGGCCCATTTTTGTCGGGTGGTACGAAAATCGCCCGAAAAGTCCATATGAAATCGACGACCGCGAGATCCTTGTAGCATTCTTCTCTTAAATTTATGACTGTGTCTCGGGTTCCGTGTTGGATTTCAAACCCTAGCCATCGTCTGGCCCGAAAATACCGATTTCGGCCCATTTTTGTCGGGTGGTACGAAAATCGCCCGAAAAGTGCAGATGAAATCGACGACCGCGAGATCCTTGTAGCATTCTTCTCCTATATTTATGAATGTGTCTCGGGTTCCGTGTCGGATTTCAAACCCTAGCCATCGTCTGGCCCGAAAATACCGATTTCGGCCCATTTTTGTCGGGTGGTACGAAAATCGCCCGAAAAGTGCAGATGAAATCGACGACCGCGAGATCCTTGTAGCATTCTTCTCCTAAATTTAAGACTGTGTCTCGGGTTCTGTGTCGGATTTCAAACCCTAGCCATCGTCTGGCCCGAAAATACCGATTTCGGCCCATTTTTGTCGAGTGGTACGAAAATCGCCCGAAAAGTCTAGATGAAATCGACGACCGCGATATCCTTGTAGCATTCTTCTCCTAAATTTATGACTGTGTCTCGGGTTCGGTGTCGGATTTCAAACCCTAGCCATCGTTTGGCCCGAAAATAACGATTTCGACCCATTTTTGTCGGGTGGTACGAAAATCGCCCGAAAAGTCCAGATGAAATCGACGACCGCGAGATCCTTTTAGCTTTCTTCACCTAAATTTATGACTCTGTCTCGGGTTCCTTGTCAGATTTCAAACCGTAGCCATCGTCTGGCCTGAAAATACCGATTTCGGCCCATTTTTGTCGGGTGGTACGAAAATCGCCCGAAAAGTCCAGATGAAATCGACGACCGCGAGATCCTTGTAGCATTCTTCTCCAAAATTTATGACTGTGTCTCGGGTTCCGTGTCGGATTTCAAACCCTAGCCATCGTCTGGCCCGAAAATACCGATTTCGGCCCATTTTTGTCGTGTGGTACGAAAATCGCCCGAAAAGTCCAGATGAAATCGACGACCGCGAGATCCTTGTGGCATTTTTCTTCAAAATTTATGACTGTGTCTCGGGTTCCGTGTCGGATTTCAAACCCTAGCCATCGTCTGGCCCGAAAATACCGATTTCGGCCCATTTTTGTCGGGTGGTACGAAAATCGCCCGAAAAGTCCAGATGAAATCGACGACCGCGAGATCCTTTTAGCATTCTTCTCCAAAATTTATGAATGTGTCTCGGGTTCCGTGCCGTATTTCAAACCCTAGCCATCGTCTGGCCCGAAAATACCGATTTCGGCCCATTTTTGTCGGGTGGTATGAAAATCGCCCGAAAAGTGCAGATGAAATCGACGACCGCGAGATCCTTGTAGCATTCTTCTTCTAAATTTATGACTCTGTCTCGGGTTCCTTGTCAGATTTCAAACCGTAGCCATCGTCTGGCCTGAAAATACCGATTTCGGCCCATTTTTGTTGGGTGGTACGAAAATCGCCCGAAAAGTCCATATGAAATCGACGACCGTAATATCCTTGTAGCATTCTTCTCCAAAATTTATGACTGTGTCACGGGTTCCGTGTCGGATTTCAAACCCTAGCCATCGTCTGGCCCGAAAATACTGATTTCGGCCTATTTTTGTCGGGTGGTACGAAAATCGCCCGAAAAGTGCAGATGAAATTGACGACTGCGAGATCCTTGTAGAATTCTTCTCCTAAATTTATGACTGTGTCTCGGGTTCCGTGTCGGATTTCAAACCCTAGCCATCGTCTGGCCCGAAAATACCGATTTCGGCCCATTTTTGTCGGGTGGTACGAAAATCGCCCGAAAAGTCCAGATGAAATCGACGACCGCGAGATCCTTTTAGCTTTCTTCTCCTTAATTTATGACTCCGTCTCGGGTTCCTTGTCAGATTTCAAACCGTAGCCATCGTCTGGCATGAAAATACCGATTTCGGCCCATTTTTGTCGGGTGGTACGAAAATCGCCCGAAAAGTCCAGATGAAATCGACGACCGCGAGATCCTTGTAGCATTCTTCTCCAAAATTTATGACTGTGTCTCGGGTTCCGTGTCGAATTTCAAACCCTAGCCATCGTCTGGCCCGAAAATACCGATTTCGGCCCATTTTTGTCGGGTGGTACGAAAATCGCCCGAAAAGTCCAGATGAAATCGACGACCGCGAGATCCTTGTAGCATTCTTCTCCAAAATTTATGACTGTGTCTCGGGTTCCGTGTCGGATTTCAAACCCTAGCCATCGTCTGGCCCGAAAATACCGATTTCGGCCCATTTTTGTCGGGTGGTACGAAAATTGCCCGTAAAGTCCAGAGAAAATCGACGACCGCGAGATCCTTGTAGCATTCTTCTCCTAAATTTATGACTGTGTCTCGGGTTTCGTGTCGGATTTCAAACCCTAGCCATCGTTTGGCCCGAAAATACCGATTTCGGCCCATTTTTGTCGGGTGGTACGAAAATCACCCGAAAAGTCCACATGAAATCGACGACCGCGAGATCCTTGTAGCATTCTTCTCCTAAATTTATGACTGTGTCTCGGGTTCCGTGTCGGATTTCAAACCCTAGCCATCGTCTGGCCCGAAAATACCGATTTCGGCCCATTTTTATCGGGTGGTACGAAAATCGCCCGAAAAGTGCAGATGAAATCGACGACCGCGAGATCCTTGTAGCATTCTTCTCCTTAATTTATGACTGTGTCTCGGGTTCCGTGTCGGATTTCAAACCCTAGCCATCGTCTGGCCCGAAAATACCGATTTCGGCCCATTTTTGTCGGGTGGTACGAAAATGGCCCGAAAAGTCCAGATGAAATCGACGACCGCGAGATCCTTGTAGCATTCTTCTCCAAAATTTATGACTGTCTCGGGTTCCGTGTCAGATTTCAAACCCTAGTCATCGTCTGGCCCGAAAATACCAATTTCGGGCCATTTTTGTCGGGTGGTACGAAAATCGCCCGAAAAGTCCAGATGAAATCGACGACCGCGAGATCCTTGTAGCATTCTTCTCCTAAACTTATGATTGTGTCTCGGGTTTCCGTGTAGGATTTCAAACCCTAGCCATCGTCTGGCCCGAAAATACCGATTTCGGCCCATTTTTGTCGGGTGGTACGAAAATCGCCCGAAAAGTGCAGATGAAATCGACGACCGCGAGATCCTTGTAGCATTCTTCTCCTAAATTTATGACTGTGTCTCGGGTTCCGTGTCAGATTTCAAACCCTAGCCATCGTCTGGCCCGAAAATACCAATTTCGGCCCATTTTTGTCGGGTGGTACGAAAATCGCCCGAAAAGTCCTGATGAAATCGACGACCGTGAGATCCTTGTAGCATTCTTCTCCTAAATTTATGACTGTGTCTCGGGTTCCGTGTCAGATTTCAAACCCTAGCCATCGTCTGGCCCGAAAATACCGATTTCGGCCCATTTTTGTCGGGTGGTACGAAAATCGCCCGAAAAATGCAGATGAAATCGACGACCGCGAGATCCTTGTAGCATTCTTCTCCTAAATTTATGACTGTGTCTCGGGTTCCGTGTCGGATTTCAAACCCTAGCCATCGTCTGGCCCGAAAATACCGATTTCGGCCCATTTTTGTCGGGTGGTACGAAAATCGCCCGAAAAGTCCAGATGAAATCGAAGACAGCGAGATCCTTTTAGCATTCTTCTCCAAAATTTGTGAATGTGTCTCGGGTTCCGTGCCGTATTTCAAACCCTAGCCATCGTCTGGCCCGAAAATACCGATTTCGGCCCATTTTTGTCGGGTGGTACGAAAATCGCCCGAAAAGTGCAGATGAAATCGACGACCGCGAGATCCTTGTAGCATTCTTCTCCTAAATTTATGACTGTGTCTCGGGTTTCGTGTCGTATTTCTAACCCTAGCCATCGTCTAGCCCGAAAAATACCGATTTCGGCCCATTTTTGTCGGGTGGTATGAAAATCGCCCGAAAAGTCCAGATGAAATCGACGACCGCGAGATCCTTGTAGCATTCTTCTCCTAAATTTATGACTGTGTCTCGGGTTTCGTGTCGTATTTCAAACCCTAGCCATCGCCTAGCCCGAAAAATACCGATTTCGGCCCATTTTTGTCGGGTGGTACGAAAATCGCCCGTAAAGTCCAAATGAAATCGACGACCGCGAGATCCTTTTAGCATTCTTCTCCAAAATTTATGAATGTGTCTCGGGTTCCGTGCCGTATTTCCAACCCTAGCCATCGTCTGGCCCGAAAATACCGATTTCGGTCCATTTTTGTCGGGTGGTACGAAAATCGCCCGAAAAGTGCAGCTGAAATCGACGACCGCGAGATCCTTGTAGCATTCTTCTTCTAAATTTATGACTGTGTCTCGGGTTCGGTGTCGTATTTCAAACCCTAGCCATCGTCTGGCCCGAAAATACTGATTTCGGCCTATTTTTGTCGGGTGGTACGAAAATCGCCCGAAAAGTGCAGATGAAATTGACGACTGCGAGATCCTTGTAGCATTCTTCTCCTAAATTTATGACTGTGTCTCGGGTTCCGTGTCGGATTTCAAACCCTAGCCATCGTCTGGCCCCAAAATACCGATTTCGGCCCATTTTTGTCGGGTGGTATGAAAATCGCCCGAAAAGTCCAGATGAAATCGACGACCGCGAGATCCTTGTAGCATTCTTCTCCTAAATTTATGACTGTGTCTCGGGGTTTTGTGCCAGATTTCAAACCCTAGCCATCGTCTGGCTCGAAAATACCGATTTCGGCCCATTTTTGTCAAGTGGTACGAATATCGCCCGAAAACTCCAGATGAAATCAATGACCGCGATATCCTTAAAGCATTCTTCTCCTAAATTTATGACTGTGTCTCGGGTTCGGTGTCGGATTTCAAACCCTAGCCATCGTTTGGCCTGAAAATACCGATTTCGGCGCATTTTTGTCGGGTGGTACGAAAATCGCCCGAAAAGTGCAGATGAAATCGACGACTGCGAGATCCTTGTAGCATTCTTCTCCTAAATTTATGACTGTGTCTCGGGTTCCGTGTCGGATTTCAAACCCTAGCCATCGTTTGGCCCGAAAAATACCGATTTCAGCCCATTTTTGTGGGGTGGTACGAAAATCGCCCGTAAAGTCCAGATGAAATCGACGACCGCGAGATCCTTTTAGCTTTCTTCTCCTAAATTTATGACTCTGTCTCGGGTTCCTTGTCAGATTTCAAACCGTAGCCATCGTCTGGCCTGAAAATACCGATTTCGGCCCATTTTTGTTGGGTGGTACGAAAATCGCCCGAAAAGTCCATATGAAATCGACGACCGCAATATCCTTGTAGCATTCTTCTCCAAAATTTATGACTGTGTC
>JBBPBP010000874.1:16685-44823 GCA_037974735.1 Cicer chorassanicum | reverse complement strand
GTACGAAAATCGCCCGAAAAGTGCAGGTGAAATCGACGACCGCGAGATCCTTGTAGCATTCTTCTCCTAAATTTATGACTGTGTCTCGGGTTTCGTGTCGTATTTCAAACCCTAGCCATCGTCTGGCTCGAAAATACCGATTTCGGCCCATTTTTGTCAAGTGGTACGAATATCGCCCGAAAACTCCAGATGAAATCAATGACCGCGATATCCTTAAAGCATTCTTCTCCTAAATTTATTACTGTGTCTCGGGTTTCGTGTCGTATTTCAAACCCTAGCCATCGTCTAGCCTGAAAAATACCGATTTCGGCCCATTTTTGTTGGGTGGTACGAAAATCGCCCGAAAAGTCCAGATGAAATCGTCGACCGCGAGATCCTTGTAGCATTCTTCTGCTAAATTTATGATTGTGTCTCGGGTTCCGTGTCGGATTTCAAACCCTAGCCATCGTCTGGCCCGAAAATACCGATTTCGGCCCATTTTTTTGGGGTGGTACGAAAATCGCCCGAAAATTCCAGATGAAATCGACGACCGTGAGATCCTTATAGCATTCTTCTCCTAAATATATGACTGTGTCTCGGGTTCCGTGTCGGATTTCAAACCCTAGCCATCGTCTGGCACGAAAATACCGATTTCGGCCCATTTTTGTCGGGTGGTACGAAAATCGCACGTAAAGTCCAGATAAAATCGACGACCGCGAGATCCTTTTAACTTTCTTCTCCTAAATTTATGACTCTGTCTCGGGTTCCTTGTCAGATTTCAAACCGTAGCCATCGTCTGGCCTGAAAATACCGATTTCGGCCCATTTTTGTTGGGTGGTACGAAAATCGCCCGTAAAGTCCAGATGAAATCGACGACCGCGAGATCCTTGTAGCATTGTTCTCCAAAATTTATGACTGTGTCTCGGGTTCCGTGTCGGATTTCAAACCCTAGCCATCGTCTGGCCCGAAAATACCGATTTCGGCCCATTTTTGTCGGGTGGTACGAAAATCGCCCGAAAAGTGCAGATGAAATCGACGACTGCGAGATTATTGTAGCATTCTTCTCCTAAATTTATGACTGTGTCTCGGGTTCCGTGTCGGATTTCAAACCCTAGCCATCGTCTGGCCTGAAAATACCGATTTCGGCCCATTTTTGTCGGGTGGTACGAAAATCGCCCGAAAAGTCCAGATGAAATCGACGACCGCGAGATCCTTTTAGCATTCTTCTCCAAAATTTATGACTGTGTCTCGGGTTCCGTGCCGGATTTCAAACCCTAGCCATCGTTTGGCCCGAAAATACCGATTTCGGACCATTTTTGTCAAGTGGTACGAAAATCGCCTGAAAAGTTCAGATGAAATCGACGACCGCGAGATCCTTTTAGCATTCTTCTCCTAAATTTATGACTGTGTCTCGGGTTCCGTGTCGGATTTCAAATCCTAGCCATCGTCTGGCCCGAAAATATCGATTTCGGCCCATTTTTGTCGGGTGGTACGAAAATCGCCCGAAAAGTCCAGATGAAATCGACGACCGCGAGATCCTTGTAGCATTCTTCTCCACAATTTATGACTGTGTCTCGGGTTCCGTGTCGGATTTCAAACCCTAGCCATCGTCTGGCCCGAAAATACCGATTTCGGCCCATTTTTGTCGGGTGGTACGAAAATCGCCCGAAAAGTCCAGATGAAATCGAAGACCGCGAGATCCTTATAGCATTCTTCTCCTCAATTTATGACTGTGTCTCGGGTTCCGTGTCGGATTTCAAACCCTAGCCATCGTTTGGCCCGAAAATACCGATTTCGGCCCATTTTTGTCGGGTGGTACGAAAATCGCCCGAAAAGTCCAGATGAAATCGACGACCGTGAGATCCTTGTAGCATTCTTCTCCTAAATTTATGACTGTGTCTCGGGTTCCGTGTCGGATTTCAAACCCTAGCCATCGTCTGGCCCGAAAATACCAATTTCGGCCCATTTTTGTCGGGTGGTACGAAAATCGCCCGAAAAGTGCAGATGAAATCGACGACCGCGAGATTCTTGTAGCGTTCTTCTCCTAAATTTATGACTATGTCTCGGGTTTCGTGTCGGATTTCAAACCTTAGCCATCGTCTGGCCCGAAAATACCGATTTCGGCACATTTTTGTGGGGTGGTACGAAAATCGCCCGAAAAGTGCAGATGAAATCGACGACCGCGAGATCCTTGTAGCATTCTTCTCCTCAATTTATGACTGTGTCTCAGGTTCCGTGTCGGATTTCAAACCCTAGCCATCGTCTGGCCCGAAAATACCGATTTCGGCTCATTTTTGTTGGGTGGTACGAAAATCGCCCGAAAAGTGCAGATGAAATCGACGACCGCGAGATCCTTGTAGCATTCTTCTCCTAAATTTATGACTGTGTCTCGGGTTCCGTGTCGGATTTCAAACCCTAGCCATCGTCTGGCCCGAAAATACCGATTTTGGCCCATTTTTGTCGGGTGGTACGAAAATGACCTAAAAAGTCCAGATGAAATCGACGATCGCGAGATCCTTGTAGCATTCTTCTCCAAAATTTATGACTGTGTCTCGGGTTCCGTGTCGGATTTCAAACCCTAGCCATCGTCTGGCCCGAAAATACCGATTTCGGCCCATTTTTGTCGGGTGGTACGAAAATCGCCCGTAAAGTCCAGAGAAAATCGACGACCGCGAGATCCTTGTAGCATTCTTCTCCTAAATTTATGACTGTGTCTCGGGTTTCGTGTCGGATTTCAAACCCTAGCCATCGTTTGGCCCGAAAATACCGATTTCGGCCCATTTTTGTCGGGTGGTACGAAAATCACCCGAAAAGTCCACATGAAATCGACGACCGCGAGATCCTTGTAGCATTCTTCTCCTAAATTTATGACTGTGTCTCGGGTTCCGTGTCGGATTTCAAACCCTAGCCATCGTCTGGCCCGAAAATACCGATTTCGGCCCATTTTTGTGGGGTGGTACGAAAATCGCCCGAAAATTCCAGATGAAATCGACGACTGCGAGATCCTTGTAGCATTCTTCTCCTAAATTTATGACTGTGTCTCGGGTTCCGTGTCGGATTTCAAACCCTAGCCATCGTCTGGCACGAAAATACCGATTTCGGCCCATTTTTGTCGGGTGGTACGAAAATCGCCCGTAAAGTCCAGATGAAATCGACGACCGCGAGATCCTTTTAGCTTTCTTCTCCTAAATTTATGACTCTGTCTCGGGTTCCTTGTCAGATTTCAAACCGTAGCCATCGTCTGGCCTGAAAATACCGATTTCGGCCCATTTTTGTTGGGTGGTACGAAAATCGCCCGAAAAGTCCATATGAAATCGACGACCGCAATATCCTTGTAGCATTCTTCTCCAAAATTTATGACTGTGTCTCGGGTTCCGTGTCGGATTTCAAACCCTAGCCATCGTCTGGCCCGAAAATACTGATTTCGGCCTATTTTTGTCGGGTGGTACGAAAATCGCCCGAAAAGTGCAGATGAAATTGACGACTGCGAGATCCTTGTAGAATTCTTCTCCTAAATTTATGACTGTGTCTCGGGTTCCGTGTCGGATTTCAAACCCTAGCCATCGTCTGGCCCGAAAATACCGATTTCGGCCCATTTTTGTCGGGTGGTACGAAAATCGCCCGAAAAGTCCAGATGAAATCGAAGACCGCGAGATCCTTTTAGCATTCTTCTCCAAAATTTATGAATGTGTCTCGGGTTCCGTGCCGTATTTCAAACCCTAGCCATCGTCTGGCCCGAAAATACCGATTTCGGCCCATTTTTGTCGGGTGGTACGAAAATCGCCCGAAAAGTGCAGATGAAATCGACGACCGCGAGATCCTTGTAGCATTCTTCTCCTAAATTTATGACTGTGTCTCGGGTTCCATGTCGGATTTCGAACCCTAGCCATCGTCTGGCCCAAAAATACCAATTTCGGCCAATTTTTTTCGGGTGGTACGAAAATCGCCCGAAAAGTCCAGATGAAATCGACGACCGCGAGATCCTTGTAGCATTCTTCTCCTAAATTTATGACTGTGTCTCGGGTTCCGTGTCGGATTTCAAACCCTAGCCATCGTCTGGCCCAAAAATACAATTTCGGCCCATTTTTGTCGGGTGGTACGAAAATCGCCCGAAAAGTCCAGATGAAATCGAGGACCGCAAAATCCTTGTAGCATTATTCTCCTAAATTTATGACTGTGTCTCGGGTTCCGTGTCGTATTTAAAACCCTAGCCATCGTCTGGCCCGAAAATATCGATTTCGGCCCATTTTTGTCGGGTGGTTCGGAAATTGCCCAAAAAGTCCAGATGAAATCGACGACCGTGAGATCTTTGTAGCATTCTTCTCCTAAATTTATGACTGTGTCTCGGGTTCCGTGTTGGATTTCAAACTTTAACCATCGTCTGGCTCGAAAATACCGATTTCGGCCTATTTTTGTCGGGTGGTACAAAAACCGCCCGAAAAGTCCTGATCAAATCGACGACCGCGAGATCCTTGTAGCATTATTCCCCTAAATTTATGACTGTGTCTCGGGTTCCGTGTCGGATTTCAAACCCTAGCCATCGTCTGGCCCGAAAATACCGATTTCGGCCTTTTTTTGTCGGGTGGTACGAAACTCGCCCGAAAAATCCAGATGAAATCGACGACCGCGAGATCCTTGTAGCATTCTTCTCCTAAATTTATGACTGTGTCTCGGGTTCCGTGTCGGATTTCAAACCCTAGCCATCGTCTGGCCCGAAAATACCGATTTCGGCCCATTTTTGTCGGGTGGTACGAAAATCGCCCGAAAAGTCCAGATGAAATCGACGACCGCGAGATCCTTTTAGCATTCTTCTCCAAAATTTATGAATGTGTCTCGGGTTCCGTGCCGTATTTCCAACCCTAGCCATCGTTTGGCTCGAAAATACCGATTTCGGCCCATTTTTGTCAAGTGGTACGAATATCGCCCGAAAACTCCAGATGAAATCAATGACCGCGATATCCTTAAAGCATTCTTCTCCTAAATTTATGACTGTGTCTGGGGTTCGGTGTCGGATTTCAAACCCTAGCCATCGTTTGGCCCGAAAATACCGATTTCGGCGCATTTTTGTCGGGTGGTACGAAAATCGCCCGAAAAGTGCAGATGAAATCGACGACTGCGAGATCCTTGTAGCATTCTTCTCCTAAATTTATGACTGTGTATTGGGTTCCATGTCGGATTTCAAACCCTAGCCATCGTTTGGCCCGAAAAATACCGATTTCAGCCCATTTTTGTGGGGTGGTACGAAAATCGCCCGAAAATTCCAGATGAAATCGACGACCGCGAGATCCTTGTAGCATTCTTCACCTAAATTTATGACTGTGTCTCGGGTTCCGTGTCGGATTTCAAACCCTAGCCATCGTCTGGCCCGAAAATACCGATTTCGGCCCATTTTTGTCGGGTGGTACGAAAATCGCCCGAAAAGTCCAGATGAAATCGACGACCGTGAGATCCTTGTATAATTATTCTCCTAAATTTATGACTGTGTCTCGGGTTCCGTGTAGGATTTCAAACCCTAGCCATCGTCTGGCCCGAAAATACCGATTTCGGCCCATTTTTGTCGGGTGGTACGAAAATCGCCCGAAAAGTGCAGATGAAATCGACGACCGCGAGATCCTTGTAGCATTCTTCTCCTAAATTTATGACTGTGTCTCGGGTTTCGTGTCGTATTTCAAACCCTAGCCATCGTCTAGCCCGAAAAATACCGATTTCGGCCCATTTTTGTCGGGTGGTATGAAAATCGCCCGAAAAGTCCAGATGAAATCGACGACCGCGAGATCCTTGTAGCATTCTTCTCCTAAATTTATGAATGTGTCTCGGGTTTCGTGTCGTATTTCAAACCCTAGCCATCGTCTAGCCCGAAAAATACCGATTTCGGCCCATTTTTGTCGGGTGGTACGAAAATCGCCCGTAAAGTCCAGATGAAATCGACGACCGCGAGATCCTTTTAGCATTCTTCTCCAAAATTTATGAATGTGTCTCGGGTTCCGTGCCGTATTTCCAACCCTAGCCATCGTCTGGCCCGAAAATACCGATTTCGGCCCATTTTTGTCGGGTGGTACGAAAATCGCCCGAAAAGTGCAGATGAAATCGACGACCGCGAGATCCTTGTAGCATTCTTCTTCTAAATTTATGACTGTGTCTCGGGTTCGGTGTCGTATTTCAAACCCTAGCCATCGTCTGGCCCGAAAATACTGATTTCGGCCTATTTTTGTCGGGTGGTACGAAAATCGCCCGAAAAGTGCAGATGAAATTGACGACTGCGAGATCCTTGTAGCATTCTTCTCCAAAATTTATGACTGTGTCTCGGGTTCCGTGTCGGATTTCAAACCCTAGCCATCGTCTGGCCCGAAAATACCGATTTCGGCCCATTTTTGTCGGGTGGTACGAAAATCGCCCGTAAAGTCCAGATGAAATCGACGACCGCGAGATCCTTTTAGCATTCTTCTCCAAAATTTATGACTGTGTCTCGGGTTCCGTGTCGGATTTCCAACCCTAGCCATCGTCTGGCCCGAAAATACCGATTTAGGCCCATTTTTGTCGGGTGGTACGAAAATCGCCCGAAAAGTCCAGATGAAATCAACGACCGCGAGATCCTTGTAGCATTCTTCTCCTAAATTTATGACTGTGTCTCGGGTTCCGTGTCGGATTTCAAACCGTAGCCATCGTCTGGCCCGAAAATACCGATTTCGGCCCATTTTTGTCGGGTGGTACGAAAATCGCCCGAAAAGTCCAGATGAAATCGACGACCGCGAGATCCTTGTAGCATTCTTCTCCTAAATTTATGACTGTGTCTCGGGTTTCGTGTCGGATTTCAAACCCTAGCCATCGTTTGGCCCGAAAATACCGATTTCGGCCCATTTTTGTCGGGTGGTACGAAAATCGCCCGAAAAGTCCACATGAAATCGACGACCGCGAGATCCTTGTAGCATTCTTCTCCTAAATTTATGACTGTGTCTCGGGTTCCGTGTCGGATTTCAAACCCTAGCCATCGTTTGGCCCGAAAAATACCGATTTCAGCCCATTTTTGTGGGGTGGTACGAAAATCGCCCGAAAATTCCAGATGAAATCGACGACCGCGAGATCCTTGTAGCATTCTTCTCCTAAATTTATGACTGTGTCTCGGGTTCCGTGTCGGATTTCAAACCCTAGCCATCGTCTGGCCCGAAAATACCGATTTCGGCCCATTTTTGTCGGGTGGAACGAAAATCGCCCGAAAAGTCCAGATGAAATCACCGACCGCGAGATCCTTGTAGCATTCTTCTCTTAAATTTATGACTGTGTCTCGGGTTCCGTGTCGGATTTTAAACCCTTGCAATCGTCTGGCCCGAAAATACCGATTTCGGCCCATTTTTGTCGGGTGGTACGAAAATCGCCCGAAAAGTGCAGATGAAATCGACGACCGCGAGATCCTTGTAGCATTCTTCTCCTAAATTTATGACTGTGTCTCGGGTTCGGTGTCGGATTTCAAACCCTAGCCATCGTCTGGCCCGAAAATACCGATTTCGGCCCATTTTTGTCGGGTGGTACGAAAATCGCCCGAAAAGTCCAGATGAAATCGACGACCGCGAGATCCTTGTAGCATTCTTCTCCACAATTTATGACTGTGTCTCGGGTTCCGTGTCGGATTTCAAACCCTAGCCATCGTCTGGCCCGAAAATACCGATTTCGGCCCATTTTTGTCGAGTGGTACGAAAATCGCCCGAAAAGTCCAGATGAAATCGACGACCGCGATATCCTTGTAGCATTCTTCTCCTAAATTTATGACTGTGTCTCGAGTTCGGTGTCGGATTTCAAACCCTAGCCATCGTTTGGCCCGAAAATACCGATTTCGGCCCATTTATATCGGGTGGTACGAAAATCGCCGGAAAAGTGCAGATGAAATCGACGACCGCGAGATCCTTGTAGCATTCTTCTCCAAAATTTATGACTGTGTCTCGGGTTCCGTGTCGGATTTCAAACCCTAGCCATCGTCTGGCCCGAAAATACCGATTTCGGCCCATTTTTGTCGCGTGGTACGAAAATCGCCCGAAAAGTGCAGATGAAATCGACGACCGCGAGATCCTTGTAGCATTCTTCTCCTAAATTTATGACTGTGTCTCGGGTTCCGTGTCGGATTTCAAACCCTAGCCATCGTCTGGCCCAAAAATACCGATTTCGGCCCATTTTTGTTGGGTGGTACGAAAATCGCCCGAAAAGTGCAGATGAAATCGACGACCGCGAGATCCTTGTAGCATTCTTCTCCTAAATTTATGACTGTGTCTCGGGTTCCGTGTCGGATTTCAAACCCTAGCCATCGTTTGGCCCGAAAATACCGATTTCGGCCCATTTTTGTCGGGTGGTTCGAAAATCGCCCGAAAAGTGCAGATGAAATCGACGACTTGTAGCATTCTTCTCCTAAATTTATGACTGTGTCTCGGGTTCCGTGTCGGATTTCAAACCCTAGCCATCGTCTGGCCTGAAAATACCGATTTCGGCCCATTTTTGTCGGGTGGTACGAAAATCGCCCGAAAAGTCCAGATGAAATCGACGACCGCGAGATCCTTTTAGCTTTCTTCTCCTTAATTTATGACTCCGTCTCGGGTTCCTTGTCAGATTTCAAACCATAGCCATCGTCTGGCCTGAAAATACCGATTTCGGCCCATTTTTGTCGGGTGGTACGAAAATCGCCCGAAAAGTCCAGATGAAATCGACGACCGCGAGATCCTTGTAGCATTCTTCTCCAAAATTTATGACTGTGTCTCGGGTTCCGTGTCGGATTTCAAACCCTATCCATCGTCTGGCCCGAAAATACCGATTTCGGCCCATTTTTGTCGGGTGGTACGAAAATCGCCCGAAAAGTCCAGATGAAATCGAAGACTGCGAGATCCTTTTAGCATTCTTCTCCAAAATTTATGAATGTGTCTCGGGTTCCGTGCCGTATTTCAAACCATAGCCATCGTCTGGCCCGAAAATACCGATTTCGGCCCATTTTTGTCGGGTGGTACGAAAATCGCCCGAAAAGTGCAGGTGAAATCGACGACCGCGAGATCCTTGTAGCATTCTTCTCCTAAATTTATGACTGTGTCTCGGGTTTCGTGTCGTATTTCAAACCCTAGCCATCGTCTGGCTCGAAAATACCGATTTCGGCCCATTTTTGTCAAGTGGTACGAATATCGCCCGAAAACTCCAGATGAAATCAATGACCGCGATATCCTTAAAGCATTCTTCTCCTAAATTTATGACTGTGTCTCGGGTTTCGTGTCGTATTTCAAACCCTAGCCATCGTCTAGCCTGAAAAATACCGATTTCGGCCCATTTTTGTCGGGTGGTACGAAAATCGCCCGAAAAGTCCAGATGAAATCGTCGACCGCGAGATCCTTGTAGCATTCTTCTCCTAAATTTATGATTGTGTCTCGGGTTCCGTGTCGGATTTCAAACCCTAGCCATCGTCTGGCCCGAAAATACCGATTTCGGCCCATTTTTGTCGGGTGGTACGAAAATCGCCCGTAAAGTCCAGATGAAATCGACGACCGCGAGATCCTTTTAGCTTTCTTCTCCTAAATTTATGACTCTGTCTCGGGTTCCTTGTCAGATTTCAAACCGTAGCCAATCGTCTGGCCTGAAAATACCGATTTCGGCCCATTTTTGTCGGGTGGTACGAAAATCGCCCGAAAAGTCCAGATGAAATCGACGACCGCGAGATCCTTGTAGCATTCTTCTCCAAAATTTATGACTGTGTCTCGGGTTCCGTGTCGGATTTCAAACCCTAGCCATCATCTGGCCCAAAAATACCGATTTCGGCCCATTTTTGTCGGGTGGTACGAAAATCGCCCGAAAAGTCCAGATGAAATCAACGACCGCGAGATCCTTGTAGCATTCTTCTCCTAAATTTATGACTGTGTCTCGGGTTCCGTGTCGGATTTCAAACCCTAGCCATCGTCTGCCCCGAAAATACCGATTTCGGCCCAGTTTTGTCGAGTGGTACGAAAATCGCCGGAAAAGTGCAGATGAAATCGACGACCGCGAGATCCTTGTAGCATTCTTCTCCAAAATTTATGACTGTGTCTCGGGTTCCGTGTCGGATTTCAAACCCTAGCCATCGTCTGGCCCGAAAATACCGATTTCGGCCCATTTTTGTCGGGTGGTTTGAAAATCGCCCGAAAAGTCCAGATGAAATCGATGACTGCGAGATCCTTTTAGCTTTGTTCTCCTAAATTTATGACTCTGTCTCGGGTTCCTTGTCAGATTTCAAACCGTAGCCATCGTCTGGCCTGAAAATACCGATTTCGGCCCATTTTTGTCGGGTGGTACGAAAATCGCCCGAAAAGTGCAGATGAAATCGACGACCGCGAGATCCTTGTAGCATTCTTCTCCTAAATTTATGACTGTGTCTCGGGTATCGTGTCGGATTTCAAACTCTAGCCATCGTTTGGCCCGAAAATACCGATTTCGGCCCATTTTTGTCCGGTGGTACGAAAGTCACCCGAAAAGTCCACATGAAATCGACGACCGCGAGATCCTTGTAGCATTCTTCTCCTAAATTTATGACTGTGTCTCGGGTTCCGTGTCGGATTTCAAACCCTAGCCATCGTCTGGCCCGAAAATACCGATTTCGGCCCATTTTTGTCGGCTGGTACGAAAATCGCCGGAAAAGTGCAGATGAAATCGACGACCGCGAGATCCTTGTAGCATTCTTCTCCAAAATTTATGACTGTGTCTGGGGTTCCGTTTCGGATTTCCAACCCTAGCCATCGTCTGGCCCGAAAATACCGATTTCGGCCCATTTTTGTCGGGTGGTTTGAAAATCGCCCGAAAAGTCCAGATGAAGTCGACGACTGCGAGATCCTTTTAGCTTTGTTCTCCTAAATTTATGACTCTGTCTCGGGTTCCTTGTCAGATTTCAAACCGTAGCCATTGTCTAGCCTGAAAATACCGATTTCGGCCCATTTTTGTCGGGTGGTACGAAAATCGCCCGAAAAGTCCAGATGAAATCGACGACCGCGAGATCCTTGTAGCATTCTTCTCCAAAATTTATGACTGTGTCTCGGGTTCCGTGTCGGATTTCAAACCCTGGCCATCGTTTGGCCCGAAAATACCGATTTCGTCCCATTTTTGTCGGGTGGTACGAAAATCGACCGAAAAGTCAAGATGAAATCAACGACCGCGAGATCCTTGTAGCATTCTTCTCCAAAATTTATGACTGTGTCTCGGGTTTTGTGTCGGATTTCAAACCCTAGCCATCGTCTGGCCCGAAAATACCGATTTCGGCCCATTTTTGTCGGGTGGTACGAAAATCGCCCGTAAAGTCCAAAAGAAATCGACGACCGCGAGATCCTTTTAGCTTTCTTCTCCTAAATTTATGACTCTGTCTCGGGTTCCTTGTCAGATTTCAAACCGTAGCCATCGTCTGGCCTGAAAATACCGATTTCGGCCCATTTTTGTCGGGTTGTACGAAAATCGGCCGAAAAGTCCAGATGAAATCGACGACCGCGAGATCCTTGTAGCATTCTTCTCCAAAATTTATGACTGTGTCTCGGGTTCCGTGTCGGATTTCAAACCCTAGCCATCGTCTGGCCCGAAAATACCGATTTCGGCCCATTTTTGTCGGGTGGTTTGAAAATCGCCCGAAAAGTCCAGATGAAATCGACGACTGCGAGATCCTTTTAGCTTTGTTCTCCTAAATTTATGACTCTGTCTCGGGTTCCTTGTCAGTTTTCAAACCGTAGCCATTGTCTGGCCTGAAAATACCGATTTCGGCCCATTTTTATCGGGTGGTACGAAAATCGCCCGAAAAGTCCAGATGAAATCGACGACCGCGAGATCCTTGTAGCATTCTTCTCCTAAATTTATGGCTGTGTCTCGGGTTTCGTGTCGGATTTCAAACCCTAGCCATCGTCTGGCCCGAAAATACCGATTTCGGCCCATTTTTGTCGGGTGGTACGAAAATCGCCCGTAAAGTCCAGATGAAATCGACGACCGCGAGATCCTTTTAGCTTTCTTCTCCTAAATTTATGACTCTGTCTCGGGTTCCTTGTCAGATTTCAAACCGTAGCCAATCGTCTGGCCTGAAAATACCGATTTCGGCCCATTTTTGTCGGGTGGTACGAAAATCGCCCGAAAAGTCCAGATGAAATCGACGACCGCGAGATCCTTGTAGCATTCTTCTCCAAAATTTATGACTGTGTCTCGGGTTCCGTGTCGGATTTCAAACCCTACCCATCGTCTGGCCCAAAAATGCCGATTTTGGCCCATTTTTGTCGGGTGGTTCGAAAATCGACGAAAAGTGCAGATGCAATCGACGACCGCGAGATCCTTGTAGCATTCTTCTCCTAAATTTAAGACTGTGTCTCGGGTTCCGTGTCGGATTTCAAACCCTAGCCATCGTCTGGCCCGAAAATACTGATTTCGGCCCATTTTTGTCGAGTGGTACGAAAATCGCCCGAAAAGTCCAGATGAAATCGACGACCGCGATATCCTTGTAGCATTCTTCTTCTAAATTTATGACTGTGTCTCGGGTTCGGTGTCAGATTTCAAACCCTAGCCATCATTTGGCCCGAAAATACCGATTTCGGCCCATTTTTGTCGGGTGGTACGAAAATCGCCCGAAAAGTCCAGATGAAATCGACGACCGCGAGATCCTTGTAGCATTCTTCTCCAAAATTTATGACTGTGTCTCGGGTTCCGTGTCAGATTTCAAACCCTAGCCATCGTTTGGCCCGAAAAGTACCGATTTCGGCCCATTTTTGTCAGGTGGTAAGAAATTCGCCCGAAAAGTCCAGATGAAATCGACGACCGCGAGATCCTTTTAGCATTCTTCTCCAAAATTTATGACTGTGTCTCGGGTTCCGTGCCGGATTTCAAACCCTAGCCATCGTCTAGCCCGAAAATACCGATTTCGGCCCAATTTTGTCGGGTGGTACGAAAATCGCCCGAAAAGTGCAGATGAAATCGACGACCGCAATATCCTTGTAGCATTCTTCTCCTAAATTTATGACTGTGTCTCGGGTTTCGTGTCGTATTTCAAACCCTAGCCATCGTCTAGCCCGAAAAATACCGATTTCGACCCATTTTTGTCGGGTGGTACGAAAATCGCCCAAAAAGTCCATATGAAATCGTCGACCGCGAGATCCTTGTAGCATTCTTCTCCTAAATTTATGATTGTGTCTCGGGTTCCGTGTCGGATTTCAAACCCTAGCCATCGTCTGGCCCGAAAATACCGATTTCGGCCCATTTTTGTGGGGTGGTACGAAAATCGCCCGAAAATTCCAGATGAAATCGACGACCGCGAGATCCTTATAGCATTCTTCTCCTAAATATATGACTGTGTCTCGGGTTCCGTGTCGGATTTCAAACCCTAGCCATCGTCTGGCACGAAAATACCAATTTCGGCCCATTTTTGTCGGGTGGTACGAAAATCGCCCGTAAAGTCCAGATGAAATCGACGACCGCTAGATCCTTCTAGCTTTCTTCTCCTAAATTTATGACTCTGTCTCGGGTTCCTTGTCAGATTTCAAACCGTAGCCATCGTCTGGCCTGAAAATACCGATTTCGGCCCATTTTTGTTGGGTGGTACGAAAATCGCTGAAAAGTCCATATGAAATCGACGACCGCGAGATCCTTGTAGCATTCTTCTCCAAAATTTATGACTGTGTCTCGGGTTCCGTGTCGGATTTCAAACCCTAGCCATCGTCTGGCCCGAAAATACCGATTTCGGCCCATTTTTGTCGGGTGGTACGAAAATCGCCCGAAAAGTTCAGATGAAATCGACCACCGCGAGATCCTAGTAGCATTCTTCTCTTTTATTTATGGCTGTGTCTCGGGTTCCGTGTCGGATTTCAAACCCTAGCCATCGTCTGGCCCGAAAATACCGATTTCGGCCCATTTTTGTCGGGTGGTACGAAAATCGCCCGAAAAGTCCAGATGAAATCGACGACCGCGAGATCCTTTTAGCATTCTTCTCCAAAATTTATGAATGTGTCTCGGGTTCCGTGCCGTATTTCAAACCCTAGCCATTGTCTGGCCCGAAAATACCGATTTCGGCCCATTTTTGTCGGGTGGTATGAAAATCGCCCGAAAAGTGCAGATGAAATCGACGACCGCGAGATCCTTGTAGCATTCTTCTTCTAAATTTATGACTGTGTCTCGGGTTTCGTGTCGTATTTCGAACCCTAGCCATCGTCTAGCCCGAAAAATACCGATTTCGGCCCATTTTTGTCGGGTGGTATGAAAATCGCCCGAAAAGTCCAGATGAAATCGACGACCGCGAGATCGTTGTAGCATTCTTCTCCTAAATTTATGACTGTGTCTCGGGTTCTGTGCCAGATTTCAAACCCTAGCCATCGTCTGGCTCGAAAATACCGATTTCGGCCCATTTTTGTCAAGTGGTACGAAAATCGCCCGAAAACACCAGATGAAATCAATGACCGCGATATCCTTGTAGCATTCTTCTCCTAAATTTATGACTGTGTCTCCGGTTCGGTGTCGGATTTCAAACCCTAGCCATCGTTTTGCCCGAAAATACCGATTTCGGCGCATTTTTGTCGGGTGGTACGAAAATCGCCCGAAAAGTGCAGATGAAATCGACGACTGCGAGATCCTTGTAGCATTCTTCTCCTAAATTTATGACTGTGTCTCGGGTTCCGTGTCGGATTTCAAACCCTAGCCATCGTCTGGCCCGAAAATACCGATTACGGCCCATTTTTGTCGGGTGGTACGAAAATCGCCCGAAAAGTCCAGATGAAATCGACGACCGCGAGAACCTTTTAGCATTCTTCTCAAAAATTTATGAATGTGTCTCGGGTTCCGTGCCGTATTTCAAACCCTAGCCATCGTCTGGCCCGAAAATACCGATTTCGGCCCATTTTTGTCGGGTGGTATGAAAATCGCCCGAAAAGTGCAGATGAAATCGACGACCGCGAGATCCTTGTAGCATTCTTCTTCTAAATTTATGACTCTGTCTCGGGTTCCTTGTCAGATTTCAAACCGTAGCCATCGTCTGGCCTGAAAATACCGATTTCGGCCCATTTTTGTTGGGTGGTACGAAAATCGCCCGAAAAGTCCATATGAAATCGACGACCGCGAGATCCTTGTAGCATTCTTCTCCAAAATTTATGACTGTGTCTCGGGTTCCGTGCCGTATTTCAAACCCTAGCCATCGTCTGGCCCGAAAATACCGATTTCGGCCCATTTTTGTCGGGTGGTACGAAAATCGCCCGAAAAGTGCAGATGAAATCGACGACTGCGAGATCCTTGTAGCATTCTTCTCCTAAATTTATGACTGTGTCTCGGGTTCCGTGTCGGATTTCAAACCCTAGCCATCGTCTGGCCCGAAAATACCAATTTCGGCCCATTTTTGTCGGGTGGTACGAAAATCGCCCGTAAAGTCCAGATGAAATCGACGACCGCGAGATCCTTTTAGCTTTCTTCTCCTAAATTTATGACTCTGTCTCGGGTTCCTTGTCAGATTTCAAACCGTAGCCATCGTCTGGCCTAAAAATACCGATTTCGGCCCATTTTTGTTGGGTGGTACGAAAATCGCCCGAAAAGTCCATATGAAATCGACGACCGCGAGATCCTTGTAGCATTCTTCTCCAAAATTTATGACTGTGTCTCGGGTTCCGTGTCGGATTTCATACCCTAGCCATCGTCTGGCCCGAAAATACCAATTTCGGCCCATTTTTGTCGGGTGGTACGAAAATCGCCCGAAAAGTGCAGAGGAAATCGACGACTGCGAGATCCTTGTAGCATTCTTCTCCTAAATTTATGATTGTGTCTCGGGTTCCGTGTCGGATTTCAAACCCTAGCCATCGTCTGGCCCGAAAATACCGATTTCGGCCCATTTTTGTCGGGTGGTACGAAAATCGCCCGTAAAGTCCAGATGAAATCGACGACCGCGAGATCCTTTTAGCTTTCTTCTCCTAAATTTATGACTCTGTCTCGGGTTCCTTGTCAGATTTCAAACCGTAGCCATCGTCTGGCCTGAAAATACCGATTTCGGCCCATTTTTGTAGGGTGGTATGAAAATCGCCCGAAAAGTCCAGATGAAATCGTCGACCGCGAGATCCTTGTAGCATTCTTCTCCTTAATTTATGATTGTGTCTCGGGTTTCGTTTCGGATTTCAAACCCTAGCCATCGTCTGGCCCGAAAATACCAATTTCGGCCCATTTTTGTCGGGTGGTTCGAAAATCGCCCGAAAAGTGCAGATGAAATCGACGACTGCGAGATCCTTGTAGCATTCTTCTCCTAAATTTATGACTGTGTCTCGGGTTCCGTGTCGGATTTCAAACCCTAGCCATCGTTTGGCCCGAAAAGTACCGATTTCGGCCCATTTTTGTCATGTGGTACGAAAATCGCCCGAAAAGTACACATGAAATCGACGACCGCGAGATCCTTGTAGCATTCTTCTCCTAAATTTATGACTGTGTCTCGGGTTCCGTGTCGGATTTCAAACCCTAGCCATCGTCTGGCCCGAAAATACCGATTTCGGCACATTTTTGTCAGGTGGTACGAAAATCGCCCGAAAAGTCCAGATGAAATCGACGACCGCGAGATCCTTGTAGCATTCTTCTCCTAAATTTATGATTGTGTCTCGGGTTCCGTGTCGGATTTCAAACCCTAGCCATCGTCTGGCCCGAAAATACCGATTTCGGCCCATTTTTGTCGAGTGGTACGAAAATCGCCCGAAAAGTGCAGATGAAATCAACGACCGCGAGATCCTTGTAGCATTCTTCTCCTAAATTTATGACTGTGTCTCGGGTTCCGTGTCGGATTTCAAACCCTAGCCATCGTCTGGCCTGAAAATACCGATTTCGGCCCATTTTTGTCGAGTGGTACGAAAATCGCCCAAAAAGTCCAGATGAAATCGACGACCGCGATATCCTTGTAGCATTCTTCTCCTAAATTTATGACTGTGTCTCGGGTTCCGTGTCGGATTTCAAACCCTAGCCATCGTCTGGCCTGAAAATACCGATTTCGGCCCATTTTTGTCGGGTGGTACGAAAATCGCCCGAAAAGTCCAGATGAAATCGACGACCGCGAGATCCTTTTAGCATTCTTCTCCAAAATTTATGAATGTGTCTCGGGTTCCGTGCCGTATTTCAAACCCTAGCCATTGTCTGGCCCGAAAATACCGATTTCGGCCCATTTTTGTCGGGTGGTATGAAAATCGCCCGAAAAGTGCAGATGAAATCGACGACCGCGAGATCCTTGTAGCATTCTTCTTCTAAATTTATGACTGTGTCTCGGGTTTCGTGTCGTATTTCGAACCCTAGCCATCGTCTAGCCCGAAAAATACCGATTTCGGCCCATTTTTGTCGGGTGGTATGAAAATCGCCCGAAAAGTCCAGATGAAATCGACGACCGCGAGATCGTTGTAGCATTCTTCTCCTAAATTTATGACTGTGTCTCGGGTTCTGTGCCAGATTTCAAACCCTAGCCATCGTCTGGCTCGAAAATACCGATTTCGGCCCATTTTTGTCAAGTGGTACGAAAATCGCCCGAAAACACCAGATGAAATCAATGACCGCGATATCCTTGTAGCATTCTTCTCCTAAATTTATGACTGTGTCTCCGGTTCGGTGTCGGATTTCAAACCCTAGCCATCGTTTTGCCCGAAAATACCGATTTCGGCGCATTTTTGTCGGGTGGTACGAAAATCGCCCGAAAAGTGCAGATGAAATCGACGACTGCGAGATCCTTGTAGCATTCTTCTCCTAAATTTATGACTGTGTCTCGGGTTCCGTGTCGGATTTCAAACCCTAGCCATCGTTTGGCCCGAAAAATACCGATTTCGGCCCATTTTTGTCGGGTGGTACGAAAATCGCCCGAAAAGTCCAGATGAAATCGACGACCGCGATATCCTTGTAGCATTCTTCTCCTAAATTTATGACTGTGTCTCGGGTTCGGTGTCGGATTTCAAACCCTAGCCATCGTTTGGCCCGAAAATAACGATTTCGACCCATTTTTGTCGGGTGGTACGAAAATCACCCGAAAAGTCCAGATGAAATCGACGACCGCGAGATCCTTTTAGCTTTCTTCTCCTAAATTTATGACTCTGTCTCGGGTTCCTTGTCAGATTTCAAACCGTAGCCATCGTCTGGCCTGAAAATACCGATTTCGGCCCATTTTTGTCGGGTGGTACGAAAATCGCCCGAAAAGTGCAGATGAAATCGACGACCGCGAGATCCTTGTAGCATTCTTCTCCTAAATTTATGACTGTGTCTCGGGTTTCGTGTCGTATTTCAAACCCTAGCCATCGTCTAGCCCGAAAAATACGATTTCGACCCATTTTTGTCGGGTGGTACGAAAATCGCCCGAAAAGTCCAGATGAAATCGTCGACCGCGAGATCCTTGTAGCATTCTTCTCCTAAATTTATGATTGTGTCTCGGGTTCCGTGTCGGATTTCAAACCCTAGCCATCGTCTGGCCCGAAAATACCGATTTCGGCCCATTTTTGTGGGGTGGTACGAAAATCGCCCGAAAATTCCAGATGAAATCGACGACCGTGAGATCCTTATAGCATTCTTCTCCTAAATATATGACTGTGTCTCGGGTTCCGTGTCGGATTTCAAACCCTAGCCATCGTCTGGCACGAAAATACCGATTTCGGCCCATTTTTGTCGGGTGGTACGAAAATCGCCCGTAAAGTCCAGATGAAATCGACGACCGCGAGATCCTTTTAACTTTCTTCTCCTAAATTTATGACTCTGTCTCGGGTTCCTTGTCAGATTTCAAACCGTAGCCATCGTCTGGCCTGAAAATTCTGATTTCGGCCCATTTTTGTTGGGTGGTACGAAAATCGCCCGTAAAGTCCAGATGAAATCGACGACCGCGAGATCCTTTTAGCTTTCTTCTCCTAAATTTATGACTCTGTCTCGGGTTCCTTGTCAGATTTCAAACCCTAGCCATCGTCTGGCCCGAAAATACCGATTTCGGCCCATTTTTGTCGGGTGGTACGAAAATCGCCCGAAAAGTGCAGATGAAATCGACGACTGCGAGATCCTTGTAGCATTCTTCTCCTAAATTTATGACTGTGTCTCGGGTTCCGTGTCGGATTTCAAACCCTAGCCATCGTCTGGCCCGAAAATACCGATTACGGCCCATTTTTGTCGGGTGGTACGAAAATCGCCCGAAAAGTCCAGATGAAATCGACGACCGCGAGAACCTTTTAGCATTCTTCTCAAAAATTTATGAATGTGTCTCGGGTTCCGTGCCGTATTTCAAACCCTAGCCATCGTCTGGCCCGAAAATACCGATTTCGGCCCATTTTTGTCGGGTGGTATGAAAATCGCCCGAAAAGTGCAGATGAAATCGACGACCGCGAGATCCTTGTAGCATTCTTCTTCTAAATTTATGACTCTGTCTCGGGTTCCTTGTCAGATTTCAAACCGTAGCCATCGTCTGGCCTGAAAATACCGATTTCGGCCCATTTTTGTTGGGTGGTACGAAAATCGCCCGAAAAGTCCATATGAAATCGACGACCGCGAGATCCTTGTAGCATTCTTCTCCAAAATTTATGACTGTGTCTCGGGTTCCGTGCCGTATTTCAAACCCTAGCCATCGTCTGGCCCGAAAATACCGATTTCGGCCCATTTTTGTCGGGTGGTACGAAAATCGCCCGAAAAGTGCAGATGAAATCGACGACTGCGAGATCCTTGTAGCATTCTTCTCCTAAATTTATGACTGTGTCTCGGGTTCCGTGTCGGATTTGAAACCCTAGCCATCGTCTGGCCCGAAAATACCAATTTCGGCCCATTTTTGTCGGGTGGTACGAAAATCGCCCGTAAAGTCCAGATGAAATCGACGACCGCGAGATCCTTTTAGCTTTCTTCTCCTAAATTTATGACTCTGTCTCGGGTTCCTTGTCAGATTTCAAACCGTAGCCATCGTCTGGCCTGAAAATACCGATTTCGGCCCATTTTTGTTGGGTGGTACGAAAATCGCCCGAAAAGTCCATATAAATCGACGACCGCGAGATCCTTGTAGCATTCTTCTCCAAAATTTATGACTGTGTCTCGGGTTCCGTGTCATATTTCAAACCCTAGCCATCGTCTGGCCCGAAAATACCGATTTCGGCCCATTTTTGTCCGGTGGTACGAAAATCGCCCGTAAAGTCCAGATGAAATCGACGACCGCGAGATCCTTTTAGCTTTCTTCTCCTAAATTTATGACTCTGTCTCGGGTTCCTTGTCAGATTTCAAACCGTAGCCATCGTCTGGCCTGAAAATACCGATTTCGGCCTATTTTTGTCGGGTGGTACGAAAATCGCCCGACATGTCCAGATGAAATCGACGACCGCGAGATCCTTGTAGCATTCTTCTCCAAAATTTATGACTGTGTCTCGGGTTCCGTGTCGGATTTCAAACCCTAGCCATCGTCTGGCCCGAAAAATACCGATTTCGGCCCATTTTTGTCGGGTGGTTCGAAAATCGCCCGAAAAGTGCAGATGAAATCGACGACTGCGAGATCCTTGTAGCATTCTTCTCCTAAATTTATGACTGTGTCTCGGGTTCCGTGTCGGATTTCAAACCCTAGCCATCGTTTGGCCCGAAAAGTACCGATTTCGGCCCATTTTTGTCGGGTGGTACGAAAAACGCCCGAAAAGTCCACATGAAATCGACGACCGCGAGATCCTTGTAGCATTCTTCTCCTAAATTTATGACTGTGTCTCGGGTTCCGTGTCGGATTTCAAACCCTAGCCATCGTCTGGCCCGAAAATACCGATTTCGGCCCATTTTTGTCGGGTGGTTTGAAAATCGCCCGAAAAGTCCAGATGAAATCGACGACTGCGAGATCCTTTTAGCTTTCTTCTCCTAAATTTATGACTCTGTCTTGGGTTCCTTGTCAGATTTCAAACCCTAGCCATCGTTTGGCCCGAAAAGTACCGATTTCGTCCCATTTTTGTCTGGTGGTACGAAAATCGCCCGAAAAGTCCAGATGAAATCGACGACTGCGAGATCCTTTTAGCTTTCTTCTCCAAAATTTATGACTGTGTCTCGGGTTCCGTGTCGGATTTCAAACCCTAGCCATCGTCTGGCCCGAAAATACCGATTTCGGCCCATTTTTGTCGGGTGGTACGAAAATCGCCCGAAAAGTCCAGATGAAATCGACGACCGCAAGATCCTTGTAGCATTCTTCTCCAAAATTTATGACTGTGTCTCGGGTTCCGTGTCGGATTTCAAACCCTAGCCATCGTCTGGCCCAAAAATACCGATTTTGGCCCATTTTTGTCGGGTGGTACGAAAATCGCCCGAAAAGTCCAGATGAAATCGACGACCGCGAGATCCTTGTAGCATTCTTCTCCTAAATTTATGATTGTGTCTCGGGTTCCGTGTCGGATTTCAAACCCTAGCCATCGTCTGGCCCGAAAATACCTATTTCGGCCCATTTTTATCGCGTGGTACGAAAATCGCCCGAAAAGTCCAGATGAAATCGACGACCGCGAGATCCTTGTAGCATTCTTCTCCTAAATTTATGACTGTGTCTCGGGTTCCGTGTCGGATTTCAAACCCTAGCCATCGTCTGGCCCGAAAATACTAATTTCGGCCCTTTTTTGTCGGGTGGTACGAAAATCGCCCGAAAAGTGCAGATGAAATCGACGACTGCGAGATCCTTGTAGCATTCTTCTCCTAAATTTATGACTGTGTCTCGGGTTCCGTGTCGGATTTCAAACCCTAGCCATCGTCTGGCCCGAAAATACCGATTTCGGCCCATTTTTATCGGGTGGTACGAAAATCGCCCGAAAAGTCCAGATGAAATCAACGACCGCGAGATCCTTGTAGCATTCTTCTCCTAAATTTATGACTGTGTCTCGGGTTCCGTGTCGGATTTCAAACCCTAGCCATCGTCTGGCCCGAAAATACCGATTTCGGCCCATTTTTGTGGAGTGGTACGAAAATCGCCCGAAAAGTCCAGATGAAATCGACGACCGCGATATCCTTGTAGCATTCTTCTCCTAAATTTATGACTGTGTCTCGGGTTCCGTGTCGGATTTCCAATCCTAGCCATCGTCTGGCCCGAAAATACCGATTTCGGCCCATTTTTGTCGAGTGGTACGAAAATCGCCCGAAAAGTCCAGATGAAATCGACGACCGCGATATCCTTGTAGCATTCTACTCCTAAATTTATGACTGTGTCTCGGGTTCGGTGTCAGATTTCAAACCCTAGCCATCGTTTGGCCCGAAAATACCGATTTCGGCCCATTTTTGTCGGGTGGTACGAAAATCGCCCGAAAAGTCCAGATGAAATCGACGACCGCGAGATCCTTGTAGCATTCTTCTCCAAAATTTATGACTGTGTCTCAGGTTCCGTGTCGGATTTCAAACCCTAGCCATAGTCTGGCCCGAAAATACCGTTTTCGGCCCATTTTTGTCGGGTGGTTCGAAAATCGCCCGAAAAGTGCAGATGAAATCGACGACTGCGAGATCCTTGTAGCATTCTTCTCCTAAATTTATGACTGTGTCTCGGGTTCCGTGTCGGATTTCAAACCCTAGCCATCGTTTGGCCCGAAAAATACCGATTTCAGCCCATTTTTGTCGGGTGGTATGAAAATCGCCCGAAAAGTACAGATGAAATCGACGACCGCGAGATCCTTGTAGCATTCTTCTCTTAAATTTATGACTGTGTCTCGGGTTCCGTGTCGGATTTCAAACCCTAGCCATCGTTTGGCCCGAAAAATACCGATTTCAGCCCATTTTTGTCGGGTGGTACGAAAATCGCCCGAAAAGTGCAGATGAAATCGACGACCGCGAGATCCTTGTAGCATTCTTCTCCTAAATTTATGACTGTGTCTCGGGTTCCGTGTCGGATTTCAAACCCTAGCCATCGTCTGGCCCGAAAATACGGATTTCGGCCCATTTTTGTCGGGTGGTACGAAAATCGCCCGTAAAGTCCAGATGTAATAGACGACCGCGAGATCCTTTTAGCTTTCTTCTCCTAAATTTATGACTCTGTCTTGGGTTCCTTGTCAGATTTCAAACCCTAGCCATCGTTTGACCCGAAAAGTACCGATTTCGGCCCATTTTTGTCGGGTGGTACAAAAATCGCCCGAAAAGTCCAGATGAAATCGACGACCGCGAGATCCTTTTAGCATTCTTCTCCAAAATTTATGACTCTGTCTCGGGTTCCGTGCCGGATTTCAAACCCTAGCCATCGTCTAGCCCGAAAATACCGATTTCGGCCCAATTTTGTCGGGTGGTACGAAAATCGCCCGAAAAGTGCAGATGAAATCGACGACCGCGAGATCCTTGTAGCATTCTTCTCCTAAATTTATGACAGTGTCTCGGGTTTCGTGTCGTATTTCAAACCCTAGCCATCGTCTAGCCCGAAAAATACCGATTTCGACCCATTTTTGTCGGGTGGTACGAAAATCGCCCGAAAAGTCCAGATGAAATCGTCAACCGCGAGATCCTTGTAGCATTCTTCTCCTAAATTTATGATTGTGTCTCGGGTTCCGTGTCGAATTTCAAACCCTAGCCATCGTCTGGCCCGAAAATACCGATTTCGGCCCATTTTTGTGGAGTGGTATGAAAATCGCCCGAAAATTCCAAATGAAATCGACGATCGCGAGATCCTTATAGCATTCTTCTCCTAAATATATGACTGTGTCTCGGGTTCCGTGTCGGATTTCAAACCCTAGCCATCGTCTGGCCCGAAAATACCGATTTCGGCCCATTTTTGTCGGGTGGTACGAAAATCGCCCGTAAAGTCCAGATGAAATCGACGACCACGAGATCCTTTTAGCTTTCTTCTCCTAAATTTATGACTCTGTCTCGGGTTCCTTGTCAGATTTCAAACCGTAGCCATCGTCTGGCCTGAAAATACCGATTTCGGCCCATTTTGTTGGGTGGTACGAAAATCGCCCGAAAAGTCCATATGAAATCGACGACCGCGAGATCCTTGTAGCATTCTTCTCCATAATTTATGACTGTGTCTAGGGTTCCGTGTCGGATTTCAAACCCTAGCCATCGTCTGGCCCGAAAATACCGATTTCGGCCCATTTTTGTCGGGTGGTACGAAAATCGCACGAAAAGTGCAAATGAAATCGACGACTGCGAGATCCTTGTAGCATTCTTCTCCTAACTTTATGACTGTGTCTCGTGTTCCGTGTCGGATTTCAAACCCTAGCCATCGTCTGGCCCGAAAATACCGATTTCGGCCCATTTTTGTCGGGTGGTACGAAAATCGCCCGAAAAGTGCAGATGAAATCGACGACCGCGAGATCCTTGTAGCATTCTTCTTCTAAATTTATGATTGTGTCTCGGGTTTCGTGTCGTATTTCAAACCCTAGCCATCGTCTAGCCCGAAAAATACCGATTTCGGCCCATTTTTGTCATGTGGTATGAAAATCGCCCGAAAAGTCCAGATGAAATCGACGACCGCGAGATCCTTGTAGCATTCCTCTCCTAAATTTATGAATGTGTCTCGGGTTTCGTGTCGTATTTCAAACCCTAGCCATCGTCTAGCCCGAAAAATATCGATTTCGACCCATTTTTGTCGGGTGGTACGAAAATCGCCCGAAAAGTCCAGATGAAATCGTCGACCGCGAGATCCTTGTAGCATTCTTCTCCTAAATTTATGATTGTGTCTCGGGTTCCGTGTCGGATTTCAAACCCTAGCCATCGTCTGGCCCGAAAATACCGATTTCGGCCCATTTTTGTGGGGTGGTACGAAAATCGCCCGAAAATTCCAGATGAAATCGACGACCGTGAGATCCTTATAGCATTCTTCTCCTAAATATATGACTGTGTCTCGGGTTCCGTGTCGGATTTCAAACCCTAGCCATCGTCTGGCACGAAAATACCGATTTCGGCCCATTTTTGTCAGGTGGTACGAAAATCGCCCGTAAAGTCCAGATGAAATCGACGACCGCGAGATCCTTTTAACTTTCTTCTCCTAAATTTATGACTCTGTCTCGGGTTCCTTGTCAGATTTCAAACCGTAGCCATCGTCTGGCCTGAAAATTCCGATTTCGGCCCATTTTTGTTGGGTGGTACGAAAATCGCCCGTAAAGTCCAGATGAAATCGACGACCGCGAGATCCTTTTAGCTTTCTTCTCCTAAATTTATGACTCTGTCTCGGGTTCCTTGTCAGATTTCAAACCCTAGCCATCGTCTGGCCCGAAAATACCGATTTCGGCCCATTTTTGTCGGGTGGTACGAAAATCGCCCGAAAAGTGCAGATGAAATCGACGACTGCGAGATCCTTGTAGCATTCTTCTCCTAAATTTATGACTGTGTCTCGGGTTCCGTGTCGGATTTCAAACCCTAGCCATCGTCTGGCCCGAAAATACCGATTACGGCCCATTTTTGTCGGGTGGTACGAAAATCGCCCGAAAAGTCCAGATGAAATCGACGACCGCGAGAACCTTTTAGCATTCTTCTCAAAAATTTATGAATGTGTCTCGGGTTCCGTGCCGTATTTCAAACCCTAGCCATCGTCTGGCCCGAAAATACCGATTTCGGCCCATTTTTGTCGGGTGGTATGAAAATCGCCCGAAAAGTGCAGATGAAATCGACGACCGCGAGATCCTTGTAGCATTCTTCTTCTAAATTTATGACTCTGTCTCGGGTTCCTTGTCAGATTTCAAACCGTAGCCATCGTCTGGCCTGAAAATACCGATTTCGGCCCATTTTTGTTGGGTGGTACGAAAATCGCCCGAAAAGTCCATATGAAATCGACGACCGCGAGATCCTTGTAGCATTCTTCTCCAAAATTTATGACTGTGTCTCGGGTTCCGTGCCGTATTTCAAACCCTAGCCATCGTCTGGCCCGAAAATACCGATTTCGGCCCATTTTTGTCGGGTGGTACGAAAATCGCCCGAAAAGTGCAGATGAAATCGACGACTGCGAGATCCTTGTAGCATTCTTCTCCTAAATTTATGACTGTGTCTCGGGTTCCGTGTCGGATTTGAAACCCTAGCCATCGTCTGGCCCGAAAATACCAATTTCGGCCCATTTTTGTCGGGTGGTACGAAAATCGCCCGTAAAGTCCAGATGAAATCGACGACCGCGAGATCCTTTTAGCTTTCTTCTCCTAAATTTATGACTCTGTCTCGGGTTCCTTGTCAGATTTCAAACCGTAGCCATCGTCTGGCCTTAAAATACCGATTTCGGCCCATTTTTGTCGGGTGGTACGAAAATCGCCCGAAAAGTCCAGATGAAATCGACGACCGCGAGATCCTTGTAGCATTCTTCTCCTAAATTTATGATTGTGTCTCGGGTTCCGTGTCGGATTTCAAACCCTAGCCATCGTCTGGCCCGAAAATACCGATTTCGGCCCATTTTTGTGGGGTGGTACGAAAATCGCCCGAAAATTCCAGATGAAATCGACGACTGCGAGATCCTTGTAGCATTCTTCTCCTAAATTTATGACTGTGTCTCGGGTTCCGTGTCGGATTTCAAACCCTAGCCATCGTCTGGCCCGAAAATACCGATTTCGGCCTATTTTTGTCGGGTGGTACGAAAATCGCCCGTAAAGTCCAGATGAAATCGACGACCGCGAGATCCTTTTAGCTTTCTTCTCCTAAATTTATGACTCTGTCTCGGGTTCCTTGTCAGATTTCAAACCGTAGCCATCGTCTGGCCTGAAAATACCGATTTCGGCCCATTTTTGTGGGGTGGTACGAAAATCGCCCGAAAATTCCAGATGAAATCGACGACCACGAGATCCTTATAGCATTCTTCTCCTAAATATATGACTGTGTCTCGGGTTCCGTGTCGGATTTCAAACCCTAGCCATCGTCTGGCACGAAAATACCGATTTCGGCCCATTTTTGTCGGGTGGTACGAAAATCGCCCGTAAAGTCCAGATGAAATCGACGACCGCGAGATCCTTTTAGCTTTCTTCTCCTAAATTTATGACTCTGTCTCGGGTTCCTTGTCAGATTTCAAACCGTAGCCATCGTCAGGCCTGAAAATACCGATTTCGGCCCATTTTTGTTGGGTGGTACGAAAATCGCCCGAAAAGTCCATATGAAATCGACGACCGCGAGATCCTTGTAGCATTCTTCCCCAAAATTTATGACTGTGTCTCGGGTTCCGTGTCGGATTTCAAACACTAGCCATCGTCGTGGCCGAAAATACCGATTTCGGCCCATTTTTGTCGGGTGGTACGAAAATCGCCCGAAAAGTGCAGATGAAATCGACGACTGCGAGATCCTTTTAGCTTTGTTCTCCTAAATTTATGACTGTGTCTCGGGTTCCGTGTCGGATTTCAAACCCTAGCCATCGTCTGGCCCGAAAATACCGATTTCGGCCAATTTTTGTCGGGTGGTACGAAAATCGCCCGAAAAGTCCAGATGAAATCGAAGACCGCGAGATCCTTTTAGCATTCTTCTCCAAAATTTATGAATGTGTCTCGGGTTCCGTGCCGTATTTCAAACCCTAGCCATCGTCTGGCCCGAAAATACCGAGTTCGGCCCATTTTTATCGGGTGGTTCGAAAATCGCCCGAAAAGTGCAGATGAAATCGACGACCGCGAGATCCTTGTAGCATTCTTCTCCTAAATTTATGATTGTGTCTCGGGTTTCGTGTCGTATTTCAAACCCTAGCCATCGTCTAGCCCGAAAAATACCGATTCGGCCCATTTTTGTCGGGTGGTGTGAAAATCGCCCGAAATGTCCAGATGAAATTGACGACCGCGAGATCCTTGTAGCATTCTTCTCCTAAATTTATGACTGTATCTCGGGTTCTATGCCAGATTTCAAACCCTAGCCATCGTCTGGCTCGAAAATACCGATTTCGGCCCATTTTTGTCAAGTGGTACGAAAATCGCCCGAAAACTCCAGATGAAATCAACGACCGCGAGATCCTTGTAGCATTCTTCTCCTAAATTTATGACTGTGTCTCGGGTTCCGTGTCGGATTTCAAACCCTAGCCATCGTCTGGCCCGAAAATACCGATTTCGGCCCATTTTTGTCGAGTGGTACGAAAATCGCCCGAAAAGTCCAGATGAAATCGACGATCGCGATATCCTTGTAGCATTCTTCTCCAAAATTTATGACTGTGTCTCGAGTTCGGTGTCGGATTTCATACCCTAGCCATCGTCTGGCCCAAAAATACCGATTTCGGCCCATTTTTATCGGGTGGTACGAAAATCGCCGGAAAAGTCCAGATGAAATCGACGACCGCGAGATCCTTGTAGCATTCTTCTCCAAAATTTATGACTGTGTCTCGGGTTCC
>JBBPBP010000873.1:69270-80602 GCA_037974735.1 Cicer chorassanicum | reverse complement strand
TCTCCTAAATTTATGACTGTGTCTCGGGTTCCGTGTCGGATTTCAAACCCTAGCCATCGTTTGGCCCGAAAAATACCAATTTCGGCCCATTTTTGTCAGGTGGTACGAAAATCGCCCGAAAAGTCCACATGAAATCGACGACCGCGAGATCCTTGTAGCATTCTTCTCCTAAATTTATGACTGTGTCTCGGGTTCGGTGTCGGATTTCAAACCTTAGCCATCGTTTGGCCCGAAAATACCGATTTCGGCCCATTTTTGTCGGGTGGTTCGAAAATCGCCCGAAAAGTGCAGATAAAATCGACGACCGCGAGATCCTTGTAGCATTCTTCTCCAAAATTTATGACTGTGTCTCGGGTTCCGTGTCGGATTTCAAACCCTAGCCATCGTCTGGCCCGAAAATACCGATTTCGGCTCATTTTTGTCGGTTGGTTCGAAAATCGCCCGAAAAGTGCAGACGAAATCGACGACTGCGAGATCCTTGTAGCATTCTTCTCCTAAATTTATGACTGTGTCTCGGGTTCCGTGTCGGATTTCAAACCCTAGCCATCGTTTGGCCCGAAAAATACCGATTTCGGCCCATTTTTGTGGGGTGGTACGAAAATCGCCCGAAAATTCCAGATGAATTCGACGACCGCGAGATCCTTGTAGCATTCTTCTCCTAAATTTATGACTGTGTCTCGGGTTCCGTGTCGGATTTCAAACCCTAGCCATCGTCTGGCCCGAAAATACCGATTTCGGCCCATATTTGTCGGGTGGTACGAAAATCGCCTGAAAAGTCCAGATGAAATCGACCGCGAGATCCTTTTAGCTTTCTTCTCCTAAATTTATGACTCTGTCTCGGGTTCCTTGTCAGATTTCAAACCGTAGCCAACGTCTGGCCTGAAAATACCGATTTCGGCCCATTTTTGTCGGGTGGTTCGAAAATCGCCCGAAAAGTGCAGATGAAATCGACAACTGCGAGATCCTTGTAGCATTCTTCTCCAAAATTTATGACTGTGTCTCGGGTTCCGTGTCGGATTTCAAACCCTAGCCATCGTCTGGCCCGAAAATACCGATTTCGGCTCATTTTTGTCGGGTGGTTCGAAAATCGCCCGAAAAGTGCAGACGAAATCGACGACTGCGAGATCCTTGTAGCATTCTTCTCCTAAATTTATGGCTGTGTCTCGGGTTCCGTGTCGGATTTCAAACCCTAGCCATCGTTTGGCCCGAAAAATACCGATTTCGGCCCATTTTTGTGGGGTGGTACGAAAATCGCCCGAAAATTCCAGATGAATTCGACGACCGCGAGATCCTTGTAGCATTCTTCTCCTAAATTTATGACTGTGTCTCGGGTTCCGTGTCGGATTTCAAACCCTAGCCATCGTCTGGCCCGAAAATACCGATTTCGGCCCATATTTGTCGGGTGGTACGAAAATCGCCTGAAAAGTCCAGATGAAATCGACCGCGAGATCCTTTTAGCTTTCTTCTCCTAAATTTATGACTCTGTCTCGGGTTCCTTGTCAGATTTCAAACCGTAGCCAACGTCTGGCCTGAAAATACCGATTTCGGCCCATTTTTGTCGGGTGGTACGAAAATCGCCCGAAAAGTCCAGATGAAATCGACGACCGCGAGATCCTTGTAGCATTCTTCTCCAAAATTTATGACTCTGTCTCGGGTTCCGGGTCGGATTTCAAACCCCAGCCATCGTCTGGCCCGAAAATACCGATTTCGGCCCATTTTTGTCGAGTGGTACGAAAATCGCCCGAAAAGTCCAGATGAAATCGACGACCGCGATATCCTTGTAGCATTCTTCTCCTAAATTTATGACCGTGTCTCGAGTTCGGTGTCGGATTTCAAACCCTAGCCATCGTTTGGCCCGAAAATACCGATTTCGGCCCATTTATATCGGGTGGTACGAAAATCGCCGGAAAAGTGCAGATGAAATCGACGACCGCGAGATCCTTGTAGCATTCTTCTCCAAAATTTATGACTGTGTCTCGGGTTCCGTGTCGGATTTCAAACCCTAGCCATCGTCTGGCCCGAAAATACCGATTTCAGCCCATTTTTGTCGGGTGGTACGAAAATCGCGCGAAAAGTCCAGATGAAATCAACGACCGCAAGATCCTTGTAGCATTCTTCTCCTAAATTTATGATTGTGTCTAGGGTTCCGTGTCGGATTTCAAACCCTAGCCATCGTCTGGCCCGAAAATACCGATTTCGGCCCATTTTTGTCGGGTGGTACGAAAATCGCCCGAAAAGTCCAGATGAAATCGACGACCGCGAGATCCTTTTAGCATTCTTCTCCAAAATTTATGACTGTGTCTCGGGTTCGGTGCCAGATTTCAAACCCTAGCCATCGTCTGACCCAAAAATACCGATTTCGGCCCATTTTTGTCGGGTGGTACGAAAATCGCCCGAAAAGTGCAGATGAAATCGACGACCGCGGGATCCTTGTAGCATTCTTCTCCTAAATTTAGTACTGTGTCTCGGGTTTCGTGTCGTATTTCAAACCCTAGCCATCGTCTAGCCCGAAAAATACCGATTTCGGCCCATTTTTGTCGGGTGGTACGAAAATCGCCCGAAAAGTCCAGATGAAATCGACGACCGCGAGATCCTTGTAGCATTCTTCTCCTAAATTTATGACTTTGTCTCGGGTTCTGTGCCAGATTTCAAACCCTAGCCATCGTCTGGCCCGAAAATACCGATTTCGGCCCATTTTTGTCGGGTGGTACGAAAATCGCCTGAAAAGTCCAGATGAAATCGACGACCGCAAGATCCTTTTAGCATTCTTCTCCTAAATTTATGACTCTGTCTCTGGTTCTGTGCCAGATTTCAAACCCTAGCCATCGTCTGGCCCGAAAATACCGATTTCGGCCCATTTTTGTCGGGTGCTACGAAAATCGCCCGAAAAGAACAGATGACATCGACGACCGCAAGATCCTTTTAGCATTCTTCTCCTAAATTTATGACTCTGTCTCGAGTTCCGGGTCAGATTTCAAACCCTAGCCATCGTCTGGCCCGAAAATATCGATTTCAACCCATTTTTGTCGGGTGGTACGAAAATCGCCCGAAAAGTCCAGATGAAATCGACGACCGCGAGATCCTTGTAGCATTCTTCTCCTAAATTTATGACTGTGTCTCGGGTTCGGTGTCGGATTTCAAATCCTAGCCATCGTCTAGCCCGAAAATACCGATTTCGGCCCATTTTTGTCGGGTGGTACGAAAATCGCCCGAAAAGTCCAGATGAAATCGACGATCGCGAGATCCTTGTAGAATTCTTCTCCAAAATTTATGACTGTGTCTCGGGTTCCGTGTCGGATTTCAAACCCTAGCCATCGTCTGGCCCAAAAATACCGATTTCGGCCCATTTTTGTCGGGTGGTACGAAAATCGCCCGAAAAGTCCAGATGAAATCAACGACCGCGAGATCCTTGTAGCATTCTTCTCCTAAATTTATGACTGTGTCTCGGGTTCCGTGTCGGATTTCAAACCCTAGCCATCGTCTGCCCCGAAAATACCGATTTCGGCCCAGTTTTGTCGAGTGGTACGAAAATCGCCGGAAAAGTGCAGATGAAATCGACGACCGCGAGATCCTTGTAGCATTCTTCTCCAAAATTTATGACTGTGTCTCGGGTTCCGTGTCGGATTTCAAACCCTAGCCATCGTCTGGCCCGAAAATACCGATTTCGGCCCATTTTTGTCGGGTGGTACGAAAATCGCCGGAAAAGTGCAGATGAAATCGACGACCGCGAGATCCTTGTAGCATTCTTCTCCAAAATTTATGACTGTGTCTCGGGTTCCGTGTCGGATTTCAAACTCTACCCATTGTTTGGCCCAAAAATACCGATTTCGGCCCATTTTTTTCGGGTGGTTCGAAAATCGCCCGAAAAGTGCAGATGAAATCGAAACCGCGAGATCCTTGTAGCATTCTTCTCCTAAATTTAAGACTGTGTCTCGGGTTCCGTGTCGGATTTCAAACCCTAGCCATCGTCTGGCCCGAAAATACCGATTTCGGCCCATTTTTGTCGAGTGGTACGAAAATCGCCCGAAAAGTCCAGATGAAATCGACGACCACGATATCCTTGTAGCATTCTTCTCCTAAATTTATGACCGTGTCTCGGGTTCGGTGTCGGATTTCAAACCCTAACCATCGTTTGGCCCGAAAATACCGATTTCGGCCCATTTTTGTCGGGTGGTACGAAAATCGCCCGAAAAGTCCAGATGAAATCGACGACCGCGAGATCCTTGTAGCATTCTTCTCCAAAATTTATGACTGTGTCTCGGGTTCCGTGTCGGATTTCAAACCCTAGCCATCATCTGGCCCAAAAATACCGATTTCGGCCCATTTTTGTCGGGTGGTACGAAAATCGCCCGAAAAGTCCAGATGAAATCAACGACCGCGAGATCCTTGTAGCATTCTTCTCCTAAATTTATGACTGTGTCTCGGGTTCCGTGTCGGATTTCAAACCCTAGCCATCGTCTGGCCTGAAAATACCGATTTCGGCCCATTTTTGTCGAGTGGTACGAAAATCGCCCGAAAAGTCCAGATGAAATCGACGACCGCGATATCCTTGTAGCATTCTTCTCCTAAATTTATGACTGTGTCTCGGGTTCGGTGTCGGATTTCAAACCGTAGCCATCGTCTGGCCTGAAAATACCGATTTCGGCCCATTTTTGTCGGGTGGTACGAAAATCGCCCGACTAGTCCAGATGAAATCGACGACCGCGATATCCTTGTAGCATTCTTCTCCTAAATTTATGACTGTGTCTCGAGTTCGGTGTCGGATTTCATACCCTAGCCATCGTTTGGCCCGAAAATACCGATTTCGGCCCATTTTTGTCGGGTGGTACGAAAATCGCCCGAAAAGTCCAGATGAAATCGACGACCGCGAGATCCTTGTAGCATTCTTCTCCTAAATTTATGACTGTGTCTCGGGTTCCGTGTCGGATTTCAAATCCTAGCCATCGTCTGGCCCGAAAATACCGATTTCGGCCCATTTTTGTCGGGTGGTACGAAAATCGGCCGAAAAGTCCAGATGAAATCGACGACCGCGAGATCCTTTTAGCATTCTTCTCCTAAATTTATGACTCTGTCTCGGGTTCCGTGTCAGATTTCAAACCCTAGCCATCGTCTGGCCCGAAAATTTCGATTTCGGCCCATTTTTGTCGGGTGGTACGAAAATCGCCCGAAAATTCCAGATGAAATCGACGACCGCGAGATCCTTGTAGCTTTCTTCTCCTAAATTTATGATTGTGTCTCGGGTTCCGTGTCGGATTTCAAACCCTAGCCATCGTCTGGCCCGAAAATACCGATTTCGGCCCATTTTTGTCGGGTGGTACGAAAATCGCCCGAAAAGTCCAGATGAAATCGACGACCGCGAAATCCTTGTAGCATTCTTCTCCAAAATTTATGACTGTGTCTCGGGTTCCGTGTCGGATTTCAAACCCTAGCCATCGTCTGGCCCGAAAATACCGATTTCGGCCCATTTTTGTCGGGTGGTACGAAAATCGCCGGAAAAGTGCAGATAAAATCGACGACCGCGAGATCCTTGTAGCATTCTTCTCCAAAATTTATGACTGTGTCTCGGGTTCCGTGTCGGATTTCAAACCCTAGCACTCGTCTGGCCCGAAAATACCGATTTCGGCCCATTTATGTCAGGTGGTACGAAAATCGCCCGAAAAGTCCAGATGAAATCGACGACCGCGAGATCGTTTTAGCATTCTTCTCCAAAATTTATAACTGTGTCTCGGGTTCCGTGCCGGATTTCAAACCCTAGCCATCGTCTGGCCCGAAAATATCGATTTCGGCCCATTTTTGTCGGGTGGTACGAAAATCGTCCAAAAAGTCCAGATGAAATCGACGGCCGCGAGATCCTTTTAGCATTCTTCTCCTAAATTTATGACTCTGTCTCGGGTTCCGTGTCAAATTTCAAACCCTAGCCATCGTCTGGCCCGAAAATACCGATTTCGGCCCATTTTTGTCGGGTGGTACGAAAATCTCCCGAAAAGTCCAGATGAAATCGACGACCGCGAGATCCTTTTAGCATTCTTCTCCAAAATTTATAACTGTGTCTCGGGTTCCGTGCCGGATTTCAAACCCTAGCCATCGTCTGGCCCGAAAATACCGATTTCGGCCCATTTTTGTCGGGTGGTACGAAAATCGCCCGAAAAGTGCAGATGAAATCGACGACTGCGAGATCCTTGTAGCATTCTTCTCCTAAATTTATGACTGTGTCTCGGGTTCCGTGTCGTATTTCAAACCCTAGCCATCGTCTGGCCCGAAAAATACCGATTTCGGCCCATTTTTGTCGGGTGGTACGAAAATTGCCGAAAAGTCCAGATGAAATCGACGACCGCGAGATCCTTGTAGCATTCTTCTCCTAAATTTATGACTGTGTCTCGGGTTCCGTGTCGGATTTAAAACCCTAGCCATCGTCTGGCCCGAAAATACCGATTTCGGCCCATTTTTGTCGGGTGGTACGAAAATCGCCCGAAAAGTCCAGATGAAATCGACGACCGCGAGATCCTTTTAGCATTCTTCTCCAAAATTTATGACTGTGTCTCGGGTTCGGTGCCAGATTTCAAACCCTAGCCATCGTCTGACCCAAAAATACCGATTTCGGCCCATTTTTGTCGGGTGGTACGAAAATCGCCCGAAAAGTGCAGATGAAATCGACGACCGCGGGATCCTTGTAGCATTCTTCTCCTAAATTTAGTACTGTGTCTCGGGTTTCGTGTCGTATTTCAAACCCTAGCCATCGTCTAGCCCGAAAAATACCGATTTCGGCCCATTTTTGTCGGGTGGTACGAAAATCGCCCGAAAAGTCCAGATGAAATCGACGACCGCGAGATCCTTGTAGCATTCTTCTCCTAAATTTATGACTTTGTCTCGGGTTCTGTGCCAGATTTCAAACCCTAGCCATCGTCTGGCCCGAAAATACCGATTTCGGCCCATTTTTGTCGGGTGGTACGAAAATCGCCTGAAAAGTCCAGATGAAATCGACGACCGCAAGATCCTTTTAGCATTCTTCTCCTAAATTTATGACTCTGTCTCTGGTTCTGTGCCAGATTTCAAACCCTAGCCATCGTCTGGCCCGAAAATACCGATTTCGGCCCATTTTTGTCGGGTGCTACGAAAATCGCCCGAAAAGAACAGATGACATCGACGACCGCAAGATCCTTTTAGCATTCTTCTCCTAAATTTATGACTCTGTCTCGAGTTCCGGGTCAGATTTCAAACCCTAGCCATCGTCTGGCCCGAAAATATCGATTTCAACCCATTTTTGTCGGGTGGTACGAAAATCGCCCGAAAAGTCCAGATGAAATCGACGACCGCGAGATCCTTGTAGCATTCTTCTCCTAAATTTATGACTGTGTCTCGGGTTCGGTGTCGGATTTCAAATCCTAGCCATCGTCTAGCCCGAAAATACCGATTTCGGCCCATTTTTGTCGGGTGGTACGAAAATCGCCCGAAAAGTCCAGATGAAATCGACGATCGCGAGATCCTTGTAGAATTCTTCTCCAAAATTTATGACTGTGTCTCGGGTTCCGTGTCGGATTTCAAACCCTAGCCATCGTCTGGCCCAAAAATACCGATTTCGGCCCATTTTTGTCGGGTGGTACGAAAATCGCCCGAAAAGTCCAGATGAAATCGACGACCACGAGATCCTTGTAGCATTCTTCTCCTAAATTTATGACTGTGTCTCGGGTTCCGTGTCGGATTTCAAACCCTAGCCATCGTCTGGCCCGAAAATACCGATTTCGGCCCATTTTTGTCGGGTGGTACGAAAATCGCCGGAAAAGTGCAGATGAAATCGACGACCGCGAGATCCTTGTAGCATTCTTCTCCAAAATTTATGACTGTGTCTCGGGTTCCGTGTCGGATTTCAAACTCTACCCATTGTTTGGCCCAAAAATACCGATTTCGGCCCATTTTTTTCGGGTGGTTCGAAAATCGCCCGAAAAGTGCAGATGAAATCGAAACCGCGAGATCCTTGTAGCATTCTTCTCCTAAATTTAAGACTGTGTCTCGGGTTCCGTGTCGGATTTCAAACCCTAGCCATCGTCTGGCCCGAAAATACCGATTTCGGCCCATTTTTGTCGAGTGGTACGAAAATCGCCCGAAAAGTCCAGATGAAATCGACGACCACGATATCCTTGTAGCATTCTTCTCCTAAATTTATGACCGTGTCTCGGGTTCGGTGTCGGATTTCAAACCCTAACCATCGTTTGGCCCGAAAATACCGATTTCGGCCCATTTTTGTCGGGTGGTACGAAAATCGCCCGAAAAGTCCAGATGAAATCGACGACCGCGAGATCCTTGTAGCATTCTTCTCCAAAATTTATGACTGTGTCTCGGGTTCCGTGTCGGATTTCAAACCCTAGCCATCGTCTGACCCGAAAATACCGATTTCAGCCCATTTTTGTCAGGTGGTACGAAAATCGCCCGAAAAGTGCAGATGAAATCGACGGCCGCGAGATCCTTGTAGAATTCTTCTCCTAAATTTATGACTCTGTCTCAGGTTCCGTGTTGGATTTCAAACCCTAGCCCTCGTCTGGCCCGAAAATACCAATTTCGGCCCATTTTTGTCGGGTGGTACGAAAATCGCCCGAAAAGTGAAAATGAAATTGACGACCGCGAGATCCTTGTAGCATTCTTCTCCTAAATTTATGACTCTGTCTCGGGTGCCGTGTCGAATGTCAAACCCTAGCCATCGTTTGGCCCGAAAGTACCGATTTCGGCTTATTTTTGTCGGGTGGTACGAAAATCGCACGAAAAGTCCAGATGAAATCGACGACCGCGAGATCCTTGTAGCATTCTTCTCCAAAATTTATGACTGTGTCTCGGGTTCCGTGTCGGATTTCAAACCCTAGCAATCGTCTGGCCCGAAAATACCGATTTCGGCCCATTTTTGTCGGGTGGTATGAAAATCGCCCGAAAAGTCCAGATGAAATCGACCACCGCGAAATCCTTAGAGCATACTTCTCCTAAATTTATGACTGTGTCTCGGATTTCGTGTTGGATTTCAAACCCTAGCCATCGTCTAGCCCGAAAAAACCGATTTCGGCCCATTTTTGTCGGGTGGTACGAAAATTGCCCAAAAATTCCTGATGAAATCGACGACCGTGAGATCCTTGCAGCATTCTTCTATTAAATTTATGACTGTGTCTCGGGTTCCGTGTCGGATTTCAAACCCTAGCCATCGTCTGGCTCGAAAATACCGATTTCGGCCCATTTTTGTCAGGTGGTACGAAATCGCATGAAAAGTCCAGATGAAATCGACGACCGCGAGATCCTTGTAGCATTCTTCCCCAAAATTTATGACTGTGTCTCGGGTTCCGTGACGGATTTCAAACCCTAGGCATCGTTTGGCCCGAAAAAACCGATTTCGGCCCATTTTTGTCGGGTGCAACGAAAATCGCCCGAGAAGTGCAGATGAAATCGACGACCGCGAGATCCTTGTAGCATTCTTCTCCTAAATTTATGACTGTGTCTCGGGTTCCGTGTCGGATTTCAAACCCTAGCCATCGTCTGGCCCGAAAATACCGATTTCGGCCCATATTTGTCGGGTGGTACGAAAATCGCCCGAAAAGTCCAGATGAAATCGACCGCGAGATCCTTTCAGCTTTCTTCTCCTAAATTTATGACTCTGTCTCGGGTTCCTTGTCAGATTTCAAACCGTAGCCATCGTCTGGTCTGAAAATACCGATTTCGGCCCATTTTTGTCGGGTGGTACGAAAATCGCCCGAAAAGTCAAGATGAAATCGACGACCGCGAGATCCTTGTAGCATTCTTCTCCAAAATTTATGACTGTGTCTCGGGTTCCGTGTCGGATTTCAAACCCTAGCCTTCGTCTGACCCGAAAATACCGATTTCCGCCCATTTTTGTCGGGTGGTACGAAAATCGCCTGAAAAGTCCAGATGAAATCGACGACCGCGAGATTCTTGTAGCATTCTTCTCCAAAATTTATGACTGTGTCTCGGGTTCCGTGTCGGATTTCAAACCCTAGCCATCGTCTGGCCCGAAAATACCGATTTCGGCCCATTTTTGTCGGGTGGTACGAAAATCGCCCGAAAAGTCAAGATGAAATCGACGACCGCGAGATCCTTGTAGCATTCTTCTCCAAAATTTATGACTGTGTCTCGGGTTCCGTGTCGGATTTCAAACCCTAGCCATCGTCTGGCCCGAAAATACCGATTTCAGCCCATTTTTGTCGGGTGGTACGAAAATCGCGCGAAAAGTCCAGATGAAATCAACGACCGCAAGATCCTTGTAGCATTCTTCTCCTAAATTTATGATTGTGTCTAGGGTTCCGTGTCGGATTTCAAACCCTAGCCATCGTCTGGCCCGAAAATACCGATTTCGGCCCATTTTTGTCGGGTGGTACGAAAATCGCCCGAAAAGTCCAGATGAAATCGACGACTGCGAGATCCTTTTAGCATTCTTCTCCAAAATTTATGACTGTGTCTCGGGTTCGGTGCCAGATTTCAAACCCTAGCCATCGTCTGGCCCAAAAATACCGATTTCGGCCCATTTTTGTCGGGTGGTACGAAAATCGCCCGAAAAGTGCAGATGAAATCGACGACCGCGGGATCCTTGTAACATTCTTCTCCTAAATTTATGACTGTGTCTCGGGTTTCGTGTCGTATTTCAAACCCTAGCCATCGTCTAGCCCGAAAAATACCGATTTCGGCCCATTTTAGTCGGGTGGTACGAAAATCGCCCGAAAAGTCCAGATGAAATCGACGACCGCGAGATCCTTGTAGCATTCTTCTCCTAAATTTATGACTGTGTCTCGGGTTCTGTGCCAGATTTCAAACCCTAGCCATCGTCTGGCCCGAAAATACCGATTTCGGCCCATTTTTGTCGGGTGGTACGAAAATCGCCCGAAAAGTCCAGATGAAATCGACGACCGCAAGATCCTTTTAGCATTCTTCTCCTAAATTTATGACTCTGTCTCGGGTTCTGTGCCAGATTTCAAACCCTACCCATCGTCTGGCCCGAAAATAACGATTTCGGCCCATTTTTGTCGGGTGGTATGAAAATCGCCCGAAAAGTCCAGATGACATCGACGACCGCAAGATCCTTTTAGCATTCTTCTCCTAAATTTATGACTCTGTCTCGAGTTCCGGGTCAGATTTCAAACCCTAGCCATCGTCTGGCCCGAAAATACCGATTTCAACCCATTTTTGTCGGGTGGTACGAAAATCGCCCGAAAAGTCCATATGAAATCGACGACCGCGAGATCCTTGTAGCATTCTTCTCCTAAATTTATGACTTTGTCTCGGGTTCGGTGTCGGATTTCAAATCCTAGCCATCGTCTGGCCCGAAAATACCGATTTCGGCCCATTT
>JBBPBP010000873.1:40591-56327 GCA_037974735.1 Cicer chorassanicum | reverse complement strand
GTGCCAGATTTCAAACCCTAGCCATCGTCTGGCCCGAAAATACCGATTTCGGCCCATTTTTGTCGGGTGGTACGAAAATCGCCCGAAAAGTCCAGATGACATCGACGACCGCAAGATCCTTTTATGATTCTTCTCCTAAATTTATGACTCTGTCTCGAGTTCCGGGTCAGATTTCAAACCCTAGCCATCGTCTGGCCCGAAAATACCGATTTCAACCCATTTATGTCGGGTGGTACGAAAATAACCTGAAAAGTCCAGATGAAATCGACGACCGCGAGATCCTTGTAGCATTCTTCTCCAAAATTTATGACTGTGTCTCGGGTTCCGTGTCGGATTTCAAACCCTAGCCATCGTCTGGCCCGAAAATACCGATTTAGGCCCATTTTTGTCGGGTGGTACGAAAATCGCCCGAAAAGTGCAGATGAAATCGACGAATGCGAGATCCTTGTAGCATTCTTCTCAAAAATTTATGACTGTGTCTCGGGTTCCGTGTCAGATTTCAAACCCTACCCATCGTCTGGCCCAAAAATACCGATTTCGGCCCATTTTTTTCGGGTGGTTAGAAAATCGCCCGAAAAATGCAGATGAAATCGAAACCGCGAGATCCTTGTAGCATTCTTCTCCTAAATTTAAGACTGTGTCTCGGGTTCCGTGTCGGATTTCAAACCCTAGCCATCGTCTGGCCCGAAAATACCGATTTCGGCCCATTTTTGTCGAGTGGTACGAAAATCGCCCGAAAAGTCCAGATGAAATCGACGACCACGATATCCTTGTAGCATTCTTCTCCTGAATTTATGACTATGTCTCGGGTTCGGTGTCGGATTTCAAACCGTAGCCATCGTTTGGCCCGAAAATACCGATTTCGGCCAATTTTTGTTAGGTGGTACGAAAATCGCCCGAAAAGTCCAGATGAAATCGACGACCGCGAGATCCTTGTAGCATTCTTCTCCTAAATTTATGACTTTGTCTCGGGTTTCGTGTCGTATTTCAAACCCTAGCCATCGTCTAGCCCGAAAAATACCGATTTCGGCCCATTTTTGTCGGGTGGTACGAAAATCGCCCGAAAAGTCCAGATGAAATCGACGACCGCGAGATCCTTGTAGCATTCTTCTCCTAAATTTATGACTGTGTCTCGGGTTCTGTGCCAGATTTCAAACCCTAGCCATCGTCTAGCCCGAAAAATACCGATTTCGGCCATTTTTGTCGGGTGCTGCGAAAATCGCCCGAAAAGTGCAGATGAAATCGACGACCGCGGGATCCTTGTAGCATTCTTCTCCAAAATTAATGACTGTGTCTCGGGTTCCGTGTCGGATTTCAAACCCTAGCCATCGTCTGGCCCGAAAATACCGATTTCGGCCCATTTTTGTCGGGTGGTACGAAAATCGCCCGAAAAGTCCAGATGAAATCGACGACCGCGAGATCCTTGTAGCATTCTTCTCATAAATTTATGACTGTGTCTCAAGTTCCGTGTCGTATTACAAACCCTAGCCATCGTCTGGCCCGAAAATACCAATTTCAGCCCATATTTGTCGGGTGGTACGAAAATCGCTCGAAAAGTCCAGATGAAATCTCCGACCGCGAGATCCTTGTAGCATTCTTCTCTTAAATTTATGATTGTGTCTCGGGTTCCGTGTCAGATTTCAAACCCTAGCCATCGTCTGACCCGAAAATACCGATTTCGGCCCATTTTTGTCGGGTGGTACGAAAATCGCCCGAAAAGTCCAGATGAAATCGACGACCGCGAGATCCTTGTAGCATTCTTCTCCTAAATTTATGACTGTGTCTCGGGTTCTGTGCCAGATTTCAAACCCTAGCCATCGTCTGGCCCGAAAATACCGATTTCGGCCCATTTTTGTCGGGTGGTACGAAAATCGCCCGAAAAGTCCAGATGAAATCGACGACCGCAAGATCCTTTTAGCATTCTTCTCCTAAATTTATGACTCTGTCTCGAGTTCCGGGTCAGATTTCAAACCCTAGCCATCGTCTGGCTCGAAAATACCGATTTCGGCCCATTTTTGTCAAGTGGTACGAAAATCGCCTGAAAAGTGCAGATGAAATCGACGACCACGAGATCCTTGTAGCATTCTTCTCCTAAATTTATGACTGTGTCTCGGGTTCGGTGTCGGATTTCAAACCCTAGCCATCGTTTGGCCCGAAAATACCGATTTCGGCCCATTTTTGTCGGGTGGTTCGAAAATCGCCCGAAAAGTGCAGATGAAATCGACGACTGCGAGATCCTTGTATCATTCTTCTCCTAAATTTATGACTGTGTCTCGGGTTCCATGTCGGATTTCAAACCCTAGCCATCGTCTGGCCCGAAAATACCGATTTCGGCCCATTTTTGTCGGGTGGTACGAAAATCGCCCGAAAAGTCCAGATGAAATCGACGACCGCGAGATCCTTGTAGCATTCTTCTCCTAAATTTATGACTGTGTCTCGGGTTCCATGTCGAATTTCAAACCCTTGCCATCGTTTGGCCCGAAAATACCGATTTCGGCCCATTTTTGTCGGGTGGTACAAAAATCGCCCGAAAAGTCCAGATGAAATCGACGACCGCGAGATCCTTGTAGCATTCTTCTCCTAAATTTATGACTGTGTCTCGGGTTCCGTGTCGGATTTCAAACCATAGCCATCGTCTGGCCCGAAAATACCGATTTCGGCCCATTTTTGTCGGGTGGTACGAAAATCGCCCGAAAAGTGCAGATGAAATCGACGACCGCGAGATCCTTGTAGCATTCTTCTCCAAAATTTATGACTGTGTCTCGGGTTCTGTGTCGGATTTCAAACCCTAGCCATCGTCTGGCCCGAAAATACCGATTTCGGCCCATTTTTGTCGGGTGGTACGAAAATCGCCCGAAAAGTGCAGATTAAATCGACGACCGCGAGATCCTTGTAGCATTCTTCTCCTAAATTTATGACTGTGTCTCGGGTTCCGTGTCGGATTTCAAACCCTAGCAAGCGTCTGGCCTGAAAATACCGATTTCGGCCCATTTTTGTCGGGTGGTACGAAAATCGCCCGAAAAGTCCGGATGAAATCGAGGACCGCGAGATCCTTGTAGCATTCTTCTCCTAAATTTATGACTGTGTCTCGGGTTTCGTGTCAGATTTCAAACCCTAACCATCGTCTGGCCCGAAAATACCGATTTCGACCTATTTTTGTCTGGTGGTACGAAAATCGCCCGAAAAGTCCAGATGAAATCGACGACCGCGAGATCCTTGTAACATTCTTCTCCTAAATTTATGACTGTGTCTCGGGTTCCGTGTCGGATTTCAAACCCTAGCCATCGTCTGGCCCGAAAATACCGATTTCGGCCCATTTTTGTCGGGTGGTACGAAAATCGCCCGAAAAGTCAAGATGAAATCGACGACCGCGAGATCCTTGTAGCATTCTTCTCCAAAATTTATGACTGTGTCTCGGGTTCCGTGTCGGATTTCAAACCCTAGCCATCGTCTGGCCCGAAAATACCGATTTCGGCCCATTTTTGTCGGGTGGTTCGAAAATCGCCCGAAAAGTGCAGACGAAATCGACGACTGCGAGATCCTTGTAGCATTCTTCTCCTAAATTTATGACTGTGTCTCGGGTTCCGTGTCGGATTTCAAACCCTAGCCATCGTTTGGCCCGAAAAATACCGATTTCGGCCCATTTTTGTGGGGTGGTACGAAAATCACCCGAAAATTCCAGATGAAATCGACGACCGCGAGATCCTTGTAGCATTCTTCTCCTAAATTTATGACTGTGTCTCGGGTTCCGTGTTGGATTTCAAACCCTAGCCATCGTCTGGCCCGAAAATACCGATTTCGGCCCATATTTGTCCGGTGGTACGAAAATCGCCCGAAAAGTCCAGACGAAATCGACCGCGAGATCCTTTTAGCTTTCTTCTCCTAAATTTATGACTCTGTCTCGGGTTCCTTGTCAGATTTCAAACCGTAGCCATCGTCTGGCCTGAAAATACCGATTTCGGCCCATTTTTGTCGGGTGGTACGAAAATCGCCCGAAAAGTCCAGATGAAATCAACGACCGCGAGATCCTTGTAGCATTCTTCTCCAAAATTTATGACTGTGTCTCGGGTTCCGTGTCGGATTTCAAACCCTAGCCATCGTCTGGCCCGAAAATACCGATTTCGGCCCATTTTTGTCGAGTGGTACGAAAATCGCCCGAAAAGTCCAGATGAAATCGACGATCGCGATATCCTTGTAGCATTCTTCTCCAAAATTTATGACTGTGTCTCGAGTTCGGTGTCGGATTTCATACCCTAGCCATCGTCTGGCCCAAAAATACCGATTTCGGCCCATTTTTATCGGGTGGTACGAAAATCGCCGGAAAAGTCCAGATGAAATCGACGACCGCGAGATCCTTGTAGCATTCTTCTCCAAAATTTATGACTGTGTCTCGGGTTCCGTGTCGGATTTCAAACCCTAGCCATCGTCTGGCCCAAAAATACCGATTTCGGCCCATTTTTGTCGAGTGGTACGAAAATCGCCCGAAAAGTCCAGATGAAATCGACGACCGCGATATCCTTGTAGCATTCTTCTCCTAAATTTATGACTGTGTCTCGGGTTCGGTGTCGGATTTCAAACCCTAGCCATCGTTTGGCCCGAAAATAACGATTTCGACCCATTTTTGTCGGGTGGTACGAAAATCGCCCGAAAAGTCCAGATGAAATCGACGACCGCGAGATCCTTTTAGCTTTCTTCTCCTTAATTTATGACTCTGTCTCGGGTTCCTTGTCTGATTTCAAACCCTAGCCATCGTCTGGCCCGAAAATACCGATTTATGCCCATTTTTGTCGGGTGGTACGAAAATCGGCCGAAAAGTGCAGATGAAATCGACGACCGAGAGATCCTTGTAGCATTCTTCTCCAAAATTTATGACTGTGTCTCGGGTTCCGTGTCGGATTTCAAACCCTACCCATCGTCTGGCCCGAAAATACCGATTTCGACCAATTTTTGTCGAGTGGTACGAAAATCGCCCGAAAAGTCCAGATGAAATCGACGACCGCGATATCCTTGTAGCATTCTTCTCCTAAATTTATGACTGTGTCTCGGGTTCGGTGTCGGATTTCAAACCCTAGCCATCGTTTGGGCCGAAAATACCGATTTCGGCGCATTTTTGTCGGGTGGTACGAAAATCGCCCGAAAAGTCCAGATGAAATCGACGACCGCGAAATCCTTGTAGCATTCTTCTCCTAAATTTAAGACTGTGTCTCGGGTTCCGTGTCGGATTTCAAACCCTAGCCATCGTCTGGCCCGAAAATACCGATTTCGGCCCATTTTTGTCGAGTGGTACGAAAATCGCCCGAAAAGTCCAGATGAAATCGACGACCGCGATATCCTTGTAGCCTTCTTCTCTTAAATTTATGACTGTGTCTCGGGTTCGGTGTCGGATTTCAAACCCTAGCCATCGTCTGGCCCGAAAATACCGATTTCGGCCCATTTTTGTCGGGTGGTACGAAAATCGCCCGAAAAGTCTAGATGAAATCGACGACCGCGAGATCTTTGTAGCATTCTTCTCCTAAATTTATGACTGTGTCTCGGGTTCGGTGTCGGATTTCAAACCCTAGCCATCGTCTGGCCCGAAAATACCGATTTAGGCCCATTTATGTCGGGTGGTACGAAAATCGGCCGAAAAGTGCAGATGAAATCGACGACCGCGAGATCCTTGTAGCATTCGTTTCCAAAATTTATGACTGTGTCTCGGGTTCCGTGTCGGATTTCAAACCCTACCCATCGTCTTGCCTGAAAATACCGATTTTGGCCCATGTTTGTCGGGTGGTTCGAAAATCGCCCGAAAAGTGCAGATGAAATCGAAACCGCGAGATCCTTGTAGCATTCTTCTCCTAAATTTAAGACTGTGTCTCGGGTTCCGTGTCGGATTTCAAACCCTAGCCATCGTCTGGCCCGAAAATACCGATTTCGGCCCATTTTTGTCGAGTGGTACGAAAATCGCCCGAAAAGTCTAGATGAAATCGACGACCGCGAGATCTTTGTAGCATTCTTCTCCTAAATTTATGACTGTGTCTCGGGTTCGGTGTCGGATTTCAAACCCTAGCCATCGTCTGGCCCGAAAATACCGATTTAGGCCCATTTTTGTCGGGTGGTACGAAAATCGCCCGAAAAGTGCAGATGAAATCGACGACCGCGAGATCCTTGTAGCATTCTTCTCCTAAATTTATGACTGTGTCTCGGGTTCTGTGCCAGATTTCAAACCCTAGCCATCGTCTGGCCCGAAAATACCGATTTCGGCCCATTTTTGTCGGGTGGTACGAAAATCGCCCGAAAAGTCCAGATGACATCGACGACCGCAAGATCCTTTTAGCATTCTTCTCCTAAATTTATGACTCTGTCTCGAGTTCCGGGTCAGATTTCAAACCCTAGCCATCGTCTGGCCCGAAAATTCCGATTTCAACCCATTTTTGTCGGGTGGTACGAAAATCGCCCGAAAAGTCCAGATGAAATCGACGACCGCGAGATCCTTGTAGCATTCTTCTCCTAAATTTATGACTGTGTCTCGGGTTCGGTGTCGGATTTCAAATCCTAGCCATCGTCTGGCTCGAAAATACCGATTTCGGCCCATTTTTGTCGGGTGGTACGAAAATCGCCCGAAAAGTCCAAATGAAATCGACGATCGCGAGATCCTTGTAGAATTCTTCTCCAAAATTTATGACTGTGTCTCGGGTTCCGTGTCGGATTTCAAACCCTAGCCATCGTCTGGCCCGAAAATACCGATTTCGGCCCATTTTTGTCGAGTGTTACGAAAATCGCCTGAAAAGTCCAGATGAAATCGACGACCGCGATATCCTTGTAGCATTCTTCTGCTTAATTTATGACTGTGTCTCGGGTTCGGTGTCGGATTTCAAACCCTAGCCATCGTTTGGCCCGAAAATACCGATTTCGGCCCATTTTTGTCGGGTGGTTCGAAAATCGCCCGAAAAGTGCAGATGAAATCGACGACCGCGAGATCCTTGTAGCATTCTTCTCCAAAATTTATGACTGTGTCTCGGGTTCTGTGTCGGATTTCAAACCCTAGCCATCGTCTGGCCCGAAAATACCGATTTCGGCCCATTTTTGTCGGGTGGTACGAAAATCGCCCGAAAAGTCCAGATGAAATCGACGACCGCGAGATCCTTTTAGCATTCTTCTCCAAAATTTATGACTGTGTCTCGGGTTCGGTGCCAGATTTCAAACCCTAGCCATCGTCTGACCCAAAAATACCGATTTCGGCCCATTTTTGTCGGGTGGTACGAAAATCGCCCGAAAAGTGCAGATGAAATCGACGACCGCGGGATCCTTGTAGCATTCTTCTCCTAAATTTAGTACTGTGTCTCGGGTTTCGTGTCGTATTTCAAACCCTAGCCATCGTCTAGCCCGAAAAATACCGATTTCGGCCCATTTTTGTCGGGTGGTACGAAAATCGCCCGAAAAGTCCAGATGAAATCGACGACCGCGAGATCCTTGTAGCATTCTTCTCCTAAATTTATGACTTTGTCTCGGGTTCTGTGCCAGATTTCAAACCCTAGCCATCGTCTGGCCCGAAAATACCGATTTCGGCCCATTTTTGTCGGGTGGTACGAAAATCGCCTGAAAAGTCCAGATGAAATCGACGACCGCAAGATCCTTTTAGCATTCTTCTCCTAAATTTATGACTCTGTCTCTGGTTCTGTGCCAGATTTCAAACCCTAGCCATCGTCTGGCCCGAAAATACCGATTTCGGCCCATTTTTGTCGGGTGCTACGAAAATCGCCCGAAAAGAACAGATGACATCGACGACCGCAAGATCCTTTTAGCATTCTTCTCCTAAATTTATGACTCTGTCTCGAGTTCCGGGTCAGATTTCAAACCCTAGCCATCGTCTGGCCCGAAAATATCGATTTCAACCCATTTTTGTCGGGTGGTACGAAAATCGCCCGAAAAGTCCAGATGAAATCGACGACCGCGAGATCCTTGTAGCATTCTTCTCCTAAATTTATGACTGTGTCTCGGGTTCGGTGTCGGATTTCAAATCCTAGCCATCGTCTGGCCCGAAAATACCGATTTCGGCCCATTTTTGTCGGGTGGTACGAAAATCGCCCGAAAAGTCCAGATGAAATCGACGACCGCGAGATCCTTGTAGCATTCTTCTCCTAAATTTATGACTGTGTCTCGGGTTCTGTGCCAGATTTCAAACCCTAGCCATCGTCTGGCTCGAAAATACCGATTTCGGCCCATTTTTGTCAAGTGGTACGAAAATCGCCCGAAAACTCCAGATGAAATCAATGACCGCGATATCCTTGTAGCATTCTTCTCCTAAATTTATGACTGTGTCTCAGGTTCGGTGTCGGATTTCAAACCCTAGCCATCGTCTGGCCCGAAAATACCGATTTCGGCCCATTTTTGTCGGGTGGTACGAAAATCGCCCGAAAAGTCCAGATGAAATCGACGACCGCGAGATCCTTTTAGCTTTCTTCTCCTAAATTTATGACTCTGTCTCGGGTTCCTTGTCAGATTTCAAACCGTAGCCATCGTCTGGCCCGAAAATACCGATTTCGGCCCATTTTTGTCGGGTGGTACGAAAATCGCCCGAAAAGTCCAGATGAAATCGACGACCGCGAGATCCTTTTAGCATTCTTCTCCAAAATTTATGACTGTGTCTCGGGTTCGGTGCCAGATTTCAAACCCTAGCCATCGTCTGGCCCGAAAATACCGATTTTGGCCCATTTTTGTCGGGTGGTACGAAAATCGCCCGAAAAGTGCAGATGAAATCGACGACCGCGGGATCCTTGTAGCATTCTTCTCCTAAATTTATGACTTTGTCTCGGGTTTCGTGTCGTATTTCAAACCCTAGCCATCGTCTAGCCCGAAAAATACCGATTTCGGCCCATTTTTGTCGGGTGGTACGAAAATTGCCCGAAAAGTCCAGATGAAATCGACGACCGCGAGATCCTTGTAGCATTCTTCTCCTAAATTTATGACTGTGTCTCGGGTTCTGTGCCAGATTTCAAACCCTAGCCATCGTCTGGCCCGAAAATACCGATTTCGGCCCATTTTTGTCGGGTGGTACGAAAATCGCCCGAAAAGTCCAGATGAAATCGACGACCGCAAGATCCTTTTAGCATTCTTCTCCTAAATTTATGACTCTGTCTCGGGTTCTGTGCCAGATTTCAAACCCTACCCATCGTCTGGCCCGAAAATAACGATTTCGGCCCATTTTTGTCGGGTGGTACGAAAATCGCCCAAAAAGTCCAGATGACATCGACGACCGCAAGATCCTTTTAGCATTGTTCTCCTAAATTTATGACTCTGTCTCGAGTTCCGGGTCAGATTTCAAACCCTAGCCATCGTCTGGCCCGAAAATACCGATTTCAACCCATTTTTGTCGGGTGGTACGAAAATCGCCCGAAAAGTCCAGATGAAATCGACGACCGCGAGATCCTTGTAGCATTCTTCTCCTAAATTTATGACTTTGTCTCGGGTTCAATGTCGGATTTCAAACCCTAGCCATCGTCTGAACCGAAAATACCGATTTCGGCCCATTTTTGTCGGGTGGTACGAAAATCGCCCGAAAAGTCTAGATGAAATCGACGACCGCGAGATCCTTGTAGCATTCTTCTCCAAAATTTATGACTGTGTCTCGGGTTCCGTGTCGGATTTCAAACCCTAGCCATCGTCTGGCCCGAAAATACCGATTTCGGCCCATTTTTGTCGGGTGGTACGAAAATCGCCCGAAAAGTCGAGATGAAATCAACGACCGCAAGATCCTTGTAGCATTCTTCTCCTAAATTTATTATTGTGTCTAGGGTTCCGTGTCGGATTTCAAACCCTAGCCATCGTCTGACCCGAAAATACCGATTTCGGCCCATTTTTGTCGGGTGGTACGAAAATCGCCCGAAAAGTCCAGATGAAATCGACGACCGCGAGATCCTTTTAGCATTCTTCTCCAAAATTTATGACTGTGTCTCGGGTTCGGTGCCAGATTTCAAACCCTAGCCATCGTCTGGCCCGAAAATACCGATTTTGGCCCATTTTTGTCGGGTGGTACGAAAATCGCCCGAAAAGTGCAGATGAAATCGACGACCGCGGGATCCTTGTAGCATTCTTCTCCTAAATTTATGACTTTGTCTCGGGTTTCGTGTCGTATTTCAAACCCTAGCCATCGTCTAGCCCGAAAAATACCGATTTCGGCCCATTTTTGTCGGGTGGTACGAAAATCGCCCGAAAAGTCCAGATGAAATCGACGACCGCGAGATCCTTGTAGCATTCTTCTCCTAAATTTATGACTGTGTCTCGGGTTCTGTGCCAGATTTCAAACCCTAGCCATCGTCTAGCCCGAAAAATACCGATTTCGGCCATTTTTGTCGGGTGCTGCGAAAATCGCCCGAAAAGTGCAGATGAAATCGACGACCGCGGGATCCTTGTAGCATTCTTCTCCAAAATTAATGACTGTGTCTCGGGTTCCGTGTCGGATTTCAAACCCTAGCCATCGTCTGGCCCGAAAATACCGATTTCGGCCCATTTTTGTCGGGTGGTACGAAAATCGCCCGAAAAGTCCAGATGAAATCAACGACCGCGAGATCCTTGTAGCATTCTTCTCCTAAACTTATGGTTGTGTCTCGGATTCCGTGTCGGATTTCAAACCCTAGCAATCGTCTGGCCCGAAAATACCGATTTCGGCCCATTTTTGTCGAGTGGTACGAAAATCGCCCGAAAAGTTCAGATGAAATCGACCACCGCGAGATCCTAGTAGCATTCTTCTCTTTTATTTATGGCTGTGTCTCAGGTTCCGTGTCGGATTTCAAACCCTAGCCATCGTCTGGCCCGAAAATACCGATTTCGGCCCATTTTTGTCGGGTGGTACGAAAATCGCACGAAAAGTCCAGATGAAATCGACGATCGCGAGATCCTTGTAGCATTCTTCTCCAAAATTTATGACTGTGTCTCGGGTTCCGTGTCGGATTTCAAACCCTAGCCATCGTCTGGCCCGAAAATACCGATTTCGGCCCATTTTTGTCGAGTGGTACGAAAATCGCCCGAAAAGTCTAGATGAAATCGACGACCGCGTGATCTTTGTAGCATTGTTCTCCTAAATTTATGACTGTGTCTCGGGTTAGGTGTCGGATTTCAAACCCTAGCCATCGTCTGGCCCGAAAATACCGATTTCGGCCCATTTTTGTCGGGTGGTACGAAAATCGCCCGAAAAGTCTAGATGAAATCGACGACCGCGAGATCTTTGTAGCATTCTTCTCCTAAATTTATGACTGTGTCTCGGGTTCGGTGTCGGATTTCAAACCCTAGCCATCGTCTGGCCCGAAAATACCGATTTAGGCCCATTTTTGTCGGGTGGTACGAAAATCGCCCGAAAAGTGCAGATGAAATCGACGACCGCGAGATCCTTGTAGCATTCTTCTCCTAAATTTATGACTGTGTCTCGGGTTCTGTGCCAGATTTCAAACCCTAGCCATCGTCTGGCCCGAAAATACCGATTTCGGCCCATTTTTGTCGGGTGGTACGAAAATCGCCCGAAAAGTCCAGATGACATCGACGACCTCAAGATCCTTTTAGCATTCTTCTCCTAAATTTATGACTCTGTCTCGAGTTCCGGGTCAGATTTCAAACCCTAGCCATCGTCTGGCCCGAAAATACCGATTTCAACCCATTTTTGTCGGGTGGTACGAAAATAACCTGAAAAGTCCAGATGAAATCGACGACCGCGAGATCCTTGTAGCATTCTTCTCCTAAATTTATGACTGTGTCTCGGGTTCGGTGTCGGATTTCAAATCCTAGCCATCGTCTGGCCCGAAAATACCGATTTCGGCCCATTTTTGTCGGGTGGTACGAAAATCGCCCAAAAAGTCTAGATGAAATCGACGACCGCGAGATCCTTGTAGCATTCTTCTCCAAAATTTATGACTGTGTCTCGGGTTTGGTGTCGGATTTCAAACCCTAGCCATCGTCTGGCCCGAAAATACCGATTTAGGCCCATTTTTGTCGGGTGGTACGAAAATCGCCCGAAAAGTGCAGATGAAATCGACGACCGCGAGATCCTTGTAGCATTCTTCTCCTAAATTTATGACTGTGTCTCGGGTTCTGTGCCAGATTTCAAACCCTAGCCATCGTCTGGCCCGAAAATACCGATTTCGGCCCATTTTTGTCGGGTGGTACGAAAATCGCCCGAAAAGTCCAGATGAAATCGACGACCGCAAGATCCTTTTAGCATTCTTCTCCTAAATTTATGACTCTGTCTCGGGTTCTGTGCCAGATTTCAAACCCTACCCATCGTCTGGCCCGAAAATAACGATTTCGGCCCATTTTTGTCGGGTGGTACGAAAATCGCCCAAAAAGTCCAGATGACATCGACGACCGCAAGATCCTTTTAGCATTGTTCTCCTAAATTTATGACTCTGTCTCGAGTTCCGGGTCAGATTTCAAACCCTAGCCATCGTCTGGCCCGAAAATACCGATTTCAACCCATTTTTGTCGGGTGGTACGAAAATCGCCCGAAAAGTCCAGATGAAATCGACGACCGCGAGATCCTTGTAGCATTCTTCTCCTAAATTTATGACTTTGTCTCGGGTTCGGTGTCGGATTTCAAACCCTAGCCATCATCTGAACCGAAAATACCGATTTCGGCCCATTTTTGTCGGGTGGTACGAAAATCGCCCGAAAAGTCCAGATGAAATCGACGACCGCGAGATCCTTGTAGCATTCTTCTCCAAAATTTATGACTGTGTCTCGGGTTCAGTGTCGGATTTCAAACCCTAGCCATCGTCTGGCCTGAAAATACCGATTTAGGCCCATTTTTGTCGGGTTGTACGAAAATCGGTCGAAAAGTGCAGATGAAATCGACGACCGCGAGATCCTTGTAGCATTTTTCTCCAAAATTTATGACTGTGTCTCGGGTTCCGTGTCGGATTTCAAACCATACCCATCATCTGGCCCGAAAATACCGATTTCGGCCCATGTTTGTCGGGTGGTTCGAAAATCGCCCGAAAAGTGCAGATGAAATCGAAACCGCGAGATCCTTGTAGCATTCTTCTCCTAAATTTAAGACTGTGTCTCGGGTTCCGTGTCGGATTTCAAACCCTAGCCATCGTCTGGCCCGAAAATACCGATTTCGGCCCATTTTTGTCGAGTGGTACGAAAATCGCCCGAAAAGTCCAGATGAAATCGACGACCACGATATCCTTGTAGCATTCTTCTCCTAAATTTATAACTGTGTCTCGGGTTCGGTGTAGGATTTCAAACCCTAGCCATCGTTTGGCCCGAAAATACCGATTTCGGCCCATTTTTGTCGGGTGGTAGGAAAATCGCCCGAAAAGTCCGGATGAAATCCACGACCGCGAGATCCTTGTAGCATTCTTCTCCAAAATTTATGACTGTGTCTCGGGTTCCGTGTCGGATTTCAAACCCTAGCCATCGTCTGGCCCGAAAATACTGATTTCGTCCCATTTTTGTCGGGTGGTACGAAAATCGCACGAAAAGTCCAGATGAAATCGACGACCGCGAGATACTTGTAGCACTCTTCTCCTAAATTTATGACTGTGTCTCGGGTTCCGTGTCGAATTTCAAACCCTAGCCATCGTCTGGCCCGAAAATACCGATTTCGGCCCATTTTTGTCAGGTGGTACGAAAATCGCCGGAAAAGTGCAGATGAAATCGGCGACCGCGAGATCCTTGTAGCATTCTTCTCCAAAATTTATGACTGTGTCTCGGGTTCCGTGTCGGATTTCAAACCCTAGCCATCGTCTGGCCCGAAAATACCGATTTCGGCCCATTTTTGTCGGGTGGTTCGAAAATCGCCCGAAAAGTGCAGACGAAATCGACGACTGCGAGATCCTTGTAGCATTCTTCTCCTAAATTTATGACTGTGTCTCGGGTTCCGTGTCGGATTTCAAACCCTAGCCATCGTTTGGCCCGAAAAATACCGATTTCGGCCCATTTTTGTGGGGTGGTACGAAAATCACCAGAAAATTCCAGATGAAATCGACGACCGCGAGATCCTTGTAGCATTCTTCTCCTAAATTTATGACTGTGTCTCGGGTTCCGTGTTGGATTTCAAACCCTAGCCATCGTCTGGCCCGAAAATACCGATTTCGGCCCATATTTGTCCGGTGGTACGAAAATCGCCCGAAAAGTCCAGACGAAATCGACCGCGAGATCCTTTTAGCTTTCTTCTCCTAAATTTATGACTCTGTCTCGGGTTCCTTGTCAGATTTCAAACCGTAGCCATCGTCTGGCCTGAAAATACCGATTTCGGCCCATTTTTGTCGGGTGGTACGAAAATCGCCCGAAAAGTCCAGATGAAATCAACGACCGCGAGATCCTTGTAGCATTCTTCTCCAAAATTTATGACTGTGTCTCGGGTTCCGTGTCGGATTTCAAACCCTAGCCATCGTCTGGCCCGAAAATACCGATTTCGGCCCATTTTTGTCGGGTGGTACGAAAATCGCCCGAAAAGTCGAGATGAAATCAACGACCGCAAGATCCTTGTAGCATTCTTCTCCTAAATTTATTATTGTGTCTAGGGTTCCGTGTCGGATTTCAAACCCTAGCCATCGTCTGGCCCGAAAATACCGATTTCGGCCCATTTTTGTCGGGTGGTACGAAAATCGCCCGAAAAGTCCAGATGAAATCGACGACCGCGAGATCCTTGTGGCATTCTTCTTCAAAATTTATGACTGTGTCTCGGGTTCCGTGTCGGATTTCAAACCCTAGCCATCGTCTGGCCCGAAAATACCGATTTCGGCACATTTTTGTCGGGTGGTACGAAAATCGCCCGAAAAGTCCAGATGAAATCGACGACCGCGAGATCCTTGTAGCATTCTTCTCCAAAATTTATGACTGTGTCTCGGGTTCCGTGTCGGATTTCAAACCCTAGCCATCGTCTGGCCCGAAAATACCGATTTCCTCCCATTTTTGTCGGGTGGTACGAAAATCGCTCGAAAAGTCCAGATGAAATCGACGACCGCGAGATCCTTGTAGCACTCTTCTCCTAAATTTATGATTGTGTCTCGGGTTCCGTGTCGAATTTCAAACCCTAGCCATCGTCTGGCCCGAAAATACCGATTTAGGCCCATTTTTGTCGGGTGGTACGAAAATCGCCCGAAAAGTGCAGATGAAATCGACGACCGCGAGATCCTTGTAGCATTCTTCTCCAAAATTTATGACTGTGTCTCGGGATCCGTGTCGGATTTCAAACTCTACCCATTGTTTGGCCCAAAAATACCGATTTCGGCCCATTTTTTTCGGGTGGTTCGAAAATCGCCCGAAAAGTGCAGATGAAATCGAAACCGCGAGATCCTTGTAGCATTCTTCTCCTAAATTTAAGACTGTGTTTCGGGTTCCGTGTCGGATTTCAAACCCTAGCCATCGTCTGGCCCGAAAATACCGATTTCGGCCCACTTTTGTCGAGTGGTACGAAAATCACCCGAAAAGTCCAGATGAAATCGGCGACCACGATATCCTTGTAGCATTCTTCTCCTAAATTTATGACTGTGTCTCGGGTTCGGTGTCGGATTTCAAACCCTAGCCATCGTTTGGCCCGAAAATACCGATTTCGGCCCATTTTTGTCGGGTGGTACGAAAATCGCCGGAAAAGTGCAGATGAAATCGACGACTGCGAGATCCTTGTAGCATTCTTCTCCAAAATTTAAGACTGTGTCTCGGGTTCCGTGTCGGATTTCAAACCCTAGCCATCGTCTGGCCCGAAAATACCGATTTCGGCCCATTTTTGTCGGGTGGTTCGAAAATCGCCCGAAAAGTG